>JABAJZ010013615.1:0-77474 GCA_018857265.1 Termitomyces sp. T32_za158 | reverse complement strand
TCTCAGTCTTTAGTTTATCGAATTCCGGACTGTTCCTATAA
Organism: Termitomyces sp. T32_za158; assembly: GCA_018857265.1. NCBI lineage: Eukaryota > Fungi > Basidiomycota > Agaricomycetes > Agaricales > Lyophyllaceae > Termitomyces > Termitomyces sp. T32_za158. The sequence continues at coordinate 77,433 of JABAJZ010013615.1, read as the reverse complement.
TAAGACGCGTTAGGTCCTCGAGAGCAGATAGAGAAGAAGTATGTCCAATTACCTGCTTACACTCTCTAACGCCCTCACACGCTCCTTTAATTCTTCATTCAACCTCTTGACCTGCCCAACTTCCTCCTCCAAGATCACAACTCGTTCCAAACACTCCCTATATGACACCTCCTGCCCCGCAATATCAATCGACATCTGCGCCTCGAACACATCGCGGAATCCGAGAGCCTGTGCGAGTGCGTTCCCCCGTTGTTGCGCCTCCCACTGCCTCTTGAGGCTCTCGTTGTTTGCGCGTTGGAGTCGCTGGATTTTCTGGTCTTTCTGTGCGAGTTCGCGTTGATGCAAGGTCAGGAGAAGGGCGTCGCGTGGGCGATCAGCTTTGCTGGAGAAGGGCTCCATTGAACCAGGGCATGCAGTGCAGTGGAAACAAGAGGCAAGAGATTGATTGATTACATAAGACAAAATGGTCACACGCTCGAACTTATTATCATCATATTCCACATCAAACCCCTCTTCCGAACAAGCCCGACAAAAAGCACCTTGTCCTCCAAATAATCCACCATCCTAATGCCATTTGCCTTTTCCTCCTCACTCCCATGCGTCCTAAGCGCTCCCGCCTGCACAATGCGCTCCCGCCTCGCACTATCCAGGTCCTCATTATCATAATGGCTTGAGGAGATTTGCTCCTGCAGCGCTGAAAACAGCTGTGAGACCACGTCGCGGACTGTGATGCCGTTTGATTGGCTCTGGTACACGCCGATGTACCTTGGGAGGAGCGGGTGGAGGAGGCGCATGTAGTCGACGGGCGGGTTTGTCGCGAGCTGCGCGAGGTCGTCATCGTTGTACTCCCGTTGTAGGCGCGGGAATTTCAGTTGGTTCGGAGACGGCGGGTACCGCATGTCGTAGGAGACATGCGGATCGGCGCTTTCATAAAGGAGGAGGTCATTCGCGACGCGTTCTGTCTTATTCCGTCTCCTAGCTGTGTTCATCGCACCGGCCGACAACATAATCCCGCTCGCGCTCGCGCTCTTCCGCTTCTCCAGCGACCACTCGTTCCCTTCGGGCTCCGAATCGCCACCGAACAGCCGGCCCTCTGAGTCCGTGTTTGGAGGCTTCTCGTGCAGAGTCCCGGTCGCTGCGCCCTCGCCCGACGGACTCGGCGCGATCGGCCGGCCGAGTCCTCCGCCGCCGTCGCCACCATCTGGCCTAACATGTGTGGTTGCGGTTGGCAAGCTGGATGGATACATGAAAGTCAGAGACAGAATGAGTGGTGGATGCGTACTTGGCTTGTGGTGCGCCTGCGAACGAGTCGTTGGCAGTAGCTAGCTCGAGATGGGTGCTGGGTCGGCAAGATATGTCAACCCCACCTTCGCCGCCTCTTTGGCCAGCACTGGAGTCGACATTTGTCTTTCCGTATTGATGGAACTCGTACAAGACAAGATATAAGTAGATGAGGCCTCGCATAAGGGTCAAGGTGAAAGTAATGCGAGGACCAAGTGCAGTCAGTGGCGTAAGTTGGAATCCGGCGCCACTTGTTGTCCCCGTACGCCATACAAAAGTCGTGACACAGATCAAGTACAACAACCAAGACCTAGTACGGAGGGTTGTCAGGGCTAGCACCTGACACCAAGACAATATATCGTCTCACCAGGTGAGCCAGACAAGAGGCATCGCAAGTAATATAAGAACGTTCCACCAGATGGATGCTTCTGTTTTCTTTGCTCGCTAAAACATAATATTCGAGTAAGTTTCATGTTTCGTTTCGTTGAATTCAAGTTTTCCGACCTCTGACCACCCCATAAATTTATGAGTTGTAAGCAACGTTTCAAACCTGAACATATATATACATCCAAACAAAAGGCTCAGAAGGGAGCAAGCGAAAGAGTGGAGGGCTAGATATCGAGTGTAAGGGTCTGTTATAGCACCATCGATTTGAAGTGTCGTGAGGATAATGCTGATTATAAGACAGGTTAATGTGAGGCTCCGAGAAACTGCCATAAGCTCACCCCGATAGCAGTCCTGCAACTATGTTAATTATTTTCCATTCCTTGACTAAAGAGTGAACGAAGTGATTCCATAAATCGTCGAGAGGGTCGGAGGCTTCGGAGTCAAAGGGAGGCTGGTGCAGAGTTTGTCCGGGGATATCAGCGCCACCAGTGGTTCTCAACGGCGTCATGCTCACCTGGACCTCCCGCTTATTTTTTTCAACTCCTGCGGATATTTTACCCACGCGCGAAGTATACAGCAATGGAATGCCAAGTAGAGAGAAAAAGTAGACGTGTCGTAATAGGAAGAGGAAGATACTAGTGCATCTTGACATTCTGGCGTTACAATTAAGATATCTTAGACCAAGGCTGTAAATAAGGGATAGAAAATGGGGAATCTTGGACCCTGCGTGCCCGGACAAGGAGGGTATGAGTGGCGATGGTTCAGCCACGGTTCGACGATCAAGAGTGGTGGGTTCCATGAACGTATGAGATTGAACGACGCGCGTTTATCAGGAAAACGAAAGGTCAGAAGGAGGTGGGATGGTCGTGCGTGAGTATGAGAACTCCCACAGTATAAGTCGGTCGATCGGTCATGACTAACATACCACAGCTTTCCACCACAAGAGCATCTGCCAGGAAAACATCAATTTTAGAAGGCCCTGATAGCTTTTTTTCCTCGCGTTGTGGCTGTGCTCAAGTTCTCAATCGCCTGATGCCGCTGGCATGATGAGAAGTGCTTCTTGATCAAGATTGGGCCAATTATTGCGACGGTAGAAATAGGCCTTCGCCCACCACCGCACGTCAATACCACGAAGACGATTCGTTTTGGTCCACACTGCGTTGGAAGGTTTGAGGTGCAGGTCAAAACCTCCGGAATGGAGGTCCAGTAGGTTTTGGACACAAGCGTTAGAAGGTTTGAGGCCTGAGGTTCCAGGTCCGATTACGCGTGATCAGATCTGATCATATCAAGTACATTGTCAGAGACCCGATCAGAAAAGCATTATTGATCAGACAACAGCGGAGTAGGCTCGTTTCACTCCTTCGTTCATACAGTTTAGGTAGGATAATCAAATTTTAGAAGTTTTTTGAAATGATGAAACTAAGTAGATTATCAAACCGAGATTACTGTAGCTTTCTGTATGGTAGAAACCAGCGAGGGACCGTGACAGCCTGAGATGGTACACCTTTAGAAACCGACCCATTAATAGGCGTGACATGTCCAGTTTTAGAAACTGACTGACTTTGGTTGCTACTAGATACCAGATCTTACATACACTGAGTTTAAGTATCTGGACTTATTCAAGGCTCAGAAGATATCCATATCTGACTTCCTTATTGACATTGTAAATGGATCTGAGGATAGCTTCAGCAACTTTGAGTTGCCAAAGACATGGCCATCCCAAAAACTTTTGAGTTTGATCTAGAAGCTCGGATAAGCTGGGTAAAGCCTCGGTTGAGCGTGTCCGAGTCTTGCGAAATTCCCGCTACTTTTTTTAGTAGTGGGTTCTTGTCGGTGGGTAGTTTGCCAAGCTTTTTTTTTCCTCCGGGTCACCGGGCCGCCTGTCATGCCGGCCCGCCCATAGTTCACGTTCCCATTATCAATCAATTTCAATGCATTCACGTCCTCTACGTTCGTACACATTCTTGATTTTCTGATATTCTTTGCGTTGCTGACATCCCATAAATCTCTTTGTATCACTGACAGCCTCTCATTCTAGCATTTCCTGAGCTACCTCAGCATACCATGTCTGAAACATCTCTCTCTTGTATTGCTACGTCATATGCAATTGTGAATCTTACACAGCCCCCTTAACAGGGGCGTACCTCATTCAATGTTCCACTCGTTCCGCAAACACTATGTCGTTGTTCCCCCTCCCTTCTCGTATTGCAAGAGTGGAAAAAGAATCACTTTATTCAGTCGTCGACCCCATCTTCTTTTCCAATGGGAATTTCATTATAATGGTGGCAGGTATGACATTTCGAGTTCATGCCTCAGTGCTCGCCTGCCATTCCCCCTTTTTTCACCAGCTGTGGCAACGTCGTCCGACATACATCGCTGGTGCATGTACCATTTGCATTATTGATGAAGATCCGATAGATTTTGCGATGTCGTTCTCGGCGCTGTATGGTTTGGAGCCATGTGTTCACTTTCAGTTGTCGCTTCTTGCATTGACAGCCTTTTGCAGCACTCTCCTTGGGTGTCGTCCACTAGGGATCTGGATTTCTTTTGCCCCTCCAACCGGATGACAGCCTTTGTCGATGGAATTTTGGCTACGAACTTGGTGGACAGAGCCACAGACAAAGTTGCTATCGGAACTCGCTTCCTGAGTATGGTAAACATAAAGGCTATTGAAGTGTTGTGCCGAGGGTGCCGCCAGGCCAACATCTTCGAGTCAAGCACAGATAACCCTCTGCAGCCATTGTTGGATTGCCTGCCATTCATCGGTAGTTATGAATTTCATATCGCACAGTCAGATATACTGCGTGTATCCCGACCTCACGTTTCAATTCCTGAATTGATCAATATGAAGATTGCAACAAGGACACAGCCGATGTTGTTTGCCAAAGCGATTTGGAAATATGTACACCATGGGTATCGATTTGATACGACACTGAATAATTGGAATCAGTGGAATGACTATGGTCATGGCATAGAGCCATGTTGCCCGAGTACTGTTTGCAGAGTTGGGGACGGCCACGACTTCTGTGTTTACTTACATAGCTTGGTGCACGACGAGGACATGGATTTTGAAGTAGATAATGTTTCGAGGGAGATAGAGTGGGCACTCTCATTAGAATAGACATTCAACTACTTTAGAATGGGTGCTATACTGCATGCTATAGCAGCGGTTATTAAGTAGCAGGCTTTGCAGTCACAGGCTGCCTTGTTTTGTAATAAACAAATGCAAACATGATTGATGTGACAATGATCACGGTGGCTGATGTTATTTGTAGATGTTTCATGCCAGGTGTTATATGGTGCTGTTTGCTTAGTGACCACCACTGTGACAAGCACCAATTTGGCCTCTGACCAAATTTTTTTTTTATAATTTGCCATGTCAGAGGCTTGAATTCAAGAGGCCACTTTTCAGCACCGAAATGGGATGAGACCAAACCTAGGGAACTGTAGCCAGTGGCTACAGATAGAACAAATTTGCATATATTGTGCAGCAGCTGAATCAGACTGTAGTATTGGATTTGACCAGATACATTTGCAAATACAAGATGTTGTTGTTGATGTAGATGTCTCTCACACGCCACAAAAGGTGGCATGCGCATTTTCCTTTTATTTCTTTTTCTTTGTTATAAAATTTTATTAAAAAATCTAGGTATAAATACCTTTACAATTTTCCCACTGCCCTCAGCTATTTCACTATACTCTGTGGAACACCTGAGGTTTACTTACTCGTAATATTCTACAGTTGTCTTATGTAATCTACAGATGCATGTCACAGGCACACATTGGTGTCTAAGTACAGCTCAATGTGCTGATAAGCCCATAGCTGGGCTAAGCACCCCAACACTGGATTCTAGTGTTTCTGTTGACTCTAGTTTGGTGACAGTACGTGACTTGAGGCATGACATGCCAGTCATAGGACAGCTCACATGCTAGCGCACCTGATATGACACACAAGACCAGTCACATGGATGAGCACAGGACACGGAATAACGCACAATGCCATCAGCAGCCAATCAACCAACAGTTACCAAGCCCAGCAGCACCGGATATTGGTATATCAAGGGTTGGCGACCCCTATCAGCACTTAAGTATTATTTGGCATGTCACTTACCCTTGGTGACCTGGGCTAGTACCTGATCGTTGATGTCATTTCTTCAAGACAGGAGTTATCTGATGGAATCATGCTCTAGTATAGTTCACCAGACATTTATCCACTTATAGCCTGACAGGTAGACTTGTGCCTTGCTGACTGCCAGACACCGTGTCAGGTTGGCAACTGGGCGTACCTTGTTGCAAATTAATGTTCAGGGCTTCATTTACTTTACCTTCACCCTGTCAGTTAGCAATGGCCTTCTGGCAACTATAAATACTGTACCCATTTTGTTGTAGACATTATTGAATTGCACTCCATTGATCCACAGTCCTCACTCTGTTAGAGTTCAGATTTCAACTTAGCACATCTTATTTGCCTAAGAAGTTGCTAGGCCACAAGTCTTGTACTTGGCTGTGTTCACTTATCATCTTACTGCCTCTACATTGCTTATGGTACTATACAAGTACACTATCACTTTTTCGTTGCCAATGTCTACCCACTTTAGTGCCTTGCATCTATGGCAGGCATATGACTTAGTTTGTTGCTAAGCAACTTTATTCACCAACACTCAAAATAGCAACTTACTCCCATTACAAGCACCTGGGACCCTGCTTGGACTCCCTCACACACTTAGTGCCCACCTGATGCTTCTCAACTTGCCTTGAGGTGTTAAGTTACCATTAACCCAGACAGTGCTTAGCAACCTTTGGGCATTATCAGTGCGCTACATGCACTATTACTATGATACAGGTAACCTCACTGGTTACACACCCCCTCTTTAAACCGTTGCACAGTCTAGATCACTTATACTCAGCCTCATGCATGGGCCTAGTTCTTGAGTCAAGAATATGAGCATGATTGCTTCAATACCACTGCATCGCCATAGGCAACAATTGTCTAGTAACCAAGCAGTTGCACTGCATGACAAGAATCCCATCCTGGCTGTTCAGAGTACCTACTCAGGTATTGTCACTCAGGATGAAAGCACTTAATGCTTAAATACACTGTTGGTGTAGCAAAATAGAGCAAGAATTAGCATCAACAACACCATATATTACAAGATAGTGCAAATACAAAAGAAATATGTGCTGTGGAGCACAATTAGTGTCAGTAACCTGTTTTGAGTGGACAACTCAAAGGTACCTAGACTATATAAACATTAAAAAGGGCTGTTCAGCCTGTTGTTGCACCTGTGGACAATTTACCCATGTCCGTTGTCTTCATGCCTCCTCCAGTGCAATGTTAGTCATAGAGGAGGAGAGCTCAGACTTTGTCCTCAGTGGGGTCTTTGGACTCCCTGCAGCAGTATCATCTACCATTTCACAATTGGTTAGTGTGATGTTAGTTGCAGCTCCAATAGCAGGCATTGTACCATTAAGTCAGCAGTCGCCACAGTGGGACTAGGGACACTTACTCAGGGCATTGTCATGCGCCTCTGCCACCTCATGCAACAGCCATTCGTGCCGCCGACTCTCCAGCTTGTGCGTCTCCCACAGGCCCTGCGCTAATGCATCAATCTCCACTGCTGTGATGACTGCGGGACCCGCCGCCTCCCCCAAACCTGCCACTCATGCTAACTGGACCCGCAGCCTTTCCACCTCGTCATCCTGCGCCCCGCGTCGCTCCCAGAACTCATCCCGCTTGTTAACCCCATACTTGCTCCTGCCGCAACTCCTCTGCTTCCAACCTCCATTGCGCCGCCTCTGCCTGGGCCTCCTCGAGCTGAACTTGTGGGACCCTGAGCGATGGCAGAGGATATTCCAACACGGACAAGAAGACATGCAACCCCAACGGGCCAGCCTCAGCGACAGGACACACAGGGAATGCGCAATGGCAAACCCGCCTAGTGGGCCCCAATGCTGGCGCCGCCTTACGCTTACCCTTATCAACATAGAGACCCATGGAGACAACCAGGGCAGACGACGACCCCTCTGTACCTGCCAGCTGAGGCTCCCCTATACAAATCTCGGTCTTTTCGCCCATCTGAGCCCACACCCATGCCAGGTCCCACCCTTGCTCTCTCGCTACACACCTCGCCTTCCACAGCCGCAAAGTTGAACACCGCTTGTGCTTGAAGCGACACACCTCGCACATAGAAACGCCACGCTGGGACCCCTTGTCAAGGTCCAGGAACACGCAGGACACGTGGCGACGCGCACAGTGGAAACACTAAAGCAATTAGGAACAGCAAGCACGCACTTGGCCAATGCTCACCGGACTATTGGCCTGACACCACTCCTGGGTTGGAGGACCCCGGGGCCATTGCAGCGCTCTGTCCACTGCATCTGGGGACGCGTCCTCCATTGCTACGCGCTCACTCTGAGGCACCACAAGAATCTGGCCGGAGACCAAGGGGACCGTTGCCACTGATTCAGGACCCGTGCCCGGAGCAACTATCTGGGTGGCCCATAATACCTCTGGAGGAAGGCCTATCAGAAGGAGGAAGAGGGAGAAAGGAAGGAACACATGGGCATGTGCCAGCTCCCACACGTGACGAGCATTGCAGCGATGCTCATACTCCTGTTGCCAATCCTCATAGACAGACCAGGCAGCAACGTTGTCATTCCCCGGGGAAGGTGGAGTTGGAGCGTGAGAAGGCATGGAAGGAGGAGACAACGACATGACAAAAACCAAGTAAAATTTCCCCCTCATACTTTTTTATCTGGGACTCGCAGCTTCTAGACCGCCATCAGAGCTTCTTTTCACACGCAGAAGCTGAACAGCCACACAACCACCGGCACCTCAAGGGTCTCAATGCTAAAGGGGGGGTGATGTCACAACCCGTCTCTGGAGCACACCACACAATCCCGGGACACCTCATCCAACCCCCATGCTTTCCCCTGGTTTTCCTGCCAGCCGCCCCACCTTCTTGAGCGCACACTTCCTCTGCCCCAACAACTCTGACCCCCCGGCAATCACCGCATCAACCCTGTCTGATCCTATGATGCTGCAATCACCCACATCAGCCCTACCTGATTCTGCAGCGCCGCAATCACCTGCATCACCTGCATCACCCACATCACCTGCACTATCAAGCAATCACTCTGGCAATCACACCCAGCACCGCGACCCGCCAGCCGCCATTAGACACAATTGATACAAGAATCTCAATGTGCCGCCCGCTTCAACAGAGGCCCCACGAGTCAGGACTCCCATACAGTCCCTGGACGCTTTGCTAATACATCCTGGAGCTTATACAGTATGTCCATACAGTACTCTGGGACTGATCAGGCTCAGCCTGGGACAAACACTGCCTCACCCAGTATACAAGTCGTAATTAGCCCCACTAGGGTATAGCACAGGTAACCCTCAGGTAGATTTCTTCTGACTCGCATCCATATCTGTGCTCACCCATACCCACAGTATTGGGTACGGGTTTCAACGGGTTGGCTGGGTATGGGTACGGGTCCCAGGTCCTACTTAAAGCCTCAAAAGTTGTTGTATTATATGCAAATTCATAGTAAACCCAGCCTCAAAAATTGTTGTATTATATGCGATTTCATAGTAGGCTGCCCAAGTTAATATATGTCAATACTGTCCCACTCATCTGGCATCTCGATCTCGCCATCCAAACCCTCTTCTGCAGGAACCTCATCAAGCTTTGCTACCATCAAAACATCTTTGTCTTTCACCAAGCCCAAGTGGCTCCAAAATCCGAGGCACATAGTTGCACGTGTGGTCTGAGCAGACATTTGGTTGCAAATATCTGTTAGTAAAAGTTTACCACGGCTGAACACATGCTCAATGTCGACAGAGGTAGCTGTAGTATGACATTAGATGATGAATTTTAAGCAAGAAATATATACCTGGGATTGTCAAGTAATCGAAAGCCATATGAGATAGCTGAGGATACTTAGATTCCTTGTCTATCCACCACTGAATGACATTGTCAACAGCTTCGATGTCGGTGTTGAGGTATGACTCCAGCTCATCACGTAGAGCGGTCTTCTTTGGGGGAGCGAGGGAGGATATCTGATCGAATATATTCTACAATAAATTCTATAAGAAATCATGCTATAGAAAGAACAACACCATATCTTTGAGCCTTGTTGTTCAGCCAGTCGTTCTTCTTCTGAGACCTCTGCCTCATATTCAGCCTGATGTTTCCTGTCAAAGATATCGCAAACAAGCTTTGCTGCCATCTTGATCCAGTCATCTTCCCAATTATTCTCCTTGAAGTACTTGAGTTTGTGGCGTGGGTGCAAGACTGGTAATGGAGCGTCAATAATATAGGCAAATAGAATGTTGTTACTTACTCATGGCAATGCAAAAGAGATTAGATTTATTGGTCTTTTCATAGTATCGATTGAGAGTTTTTTTGGCAATTAGAATTGAGCTTCAGATAGCAATGTTTAATGTCACGTCAATAGCCATTGTAGAGAATTTTTGATCAATAAAATCCATAGCAAGAATGACAGTGGCTAGATTGGGAGTCGAATGTGAAAAGAAAAGTGTTGTGTGCTTCAGAATCTGGGAAGAAACACAAACGTTGTCAATATACAGGTGACATGTGATTGTGTAAGTTGACGTCACCTTGAGAACGTCACTCAATTGCTCAGCAATCTTTCAATCACCATCACTCAGCTTGTAATCTCTAAGCTTGTTTTTTCTATCGCTTGTTATCGCATCCACTGCTTTTTGGTACTTTAAGGCCAAGTCCAGCATATTTCTTAGAGAAAACCATTTACATACTTGTAACATTTTTGCAATCCGTTGCCTTGTTCTTGCAAATACAGCCTTGACATCACAAGAAACAGTTGTTGGATGAGGAAGATGGTATCTTGGACGGCCAGTCTTCATCAGACAATTAACGGTCTTATCAAGATATCAAACAATACGTGATCGACAGCCTTTAGCAGCACAACTGAAGACGTGACTTTTACACTGGTTGGAATCATAGACAATGTCGGGATCATGCTTGAAGAATGCATACACTGGAGCATGCCAGTTGGCCTGCATTTTTCCTACGTGCATGCCAAAACACTTATTGAGCAAGTGTCTTTATTTGCTAAGCTGTACAAAGACTCACCGAGCTCCTGCTTATCAGCATCTTCCTTGCTGATTATTTCAATGGATGGGGACCGTGGAGTTGATGAAGCTGAGCCAGCTGCTTTGTCGATGGTTTCCATCTGATGGTCATCATCACTCTCAGAGTGTACCATAGATAAAGGCCATCTTTGTCTTTTTGCTGGGGGTACAGAGGTATTGGAAGGGGTAGGACTGCCTCTATAAATGTCTCTTGGTGGCGTAGGAGATAGCTGGCCCACAGAATTCTTCACCGTCTTGACAATACCTTATTAAAGTCAGTAAAGCATAAGTTTCTCCAGTCTTTTTGTTACTGACCTTGACCTTTTTCAGTAAGCCTGTGCTTGCGCTTCCCATCAACAATGTCTGCTGGATTGTTGGCTTCAAGTGTCATTACAAAATTATAGTGATGTAGTTTTGTCCAGTCGCAAAAATAAGATTTGCTTCTGTCAATCACACTTAAGGACTGTATAGTACATATCTCATATGTTTAGATTGATTTGTTAGATACATATGTCACTGATCAGTAGTACAGACGGGTACCAACAGGTCCCAACAGGTACAATGGGTAGTGCAGATATCACCCACACCCATACCTGAGCAACCCATGAGTACATACCCACCTGAGTTACCCGTACCCAAGCTATTCCCTAGGCCCCACAAGTCAGGACTCCCATACAGTCCCCGGACGCTTCGCTAATACATCCTGGAGCTCATACAGTACATCCATACAGTACTCTGGGACTGATCAGGCTCAGCCTGGGACAAACACTGCCTTGCCCAGTATATAAGTCGTAATTAGCCAGCGTGTACATTAGTATTGATATTGACAACCTTGGACTGTGTTTTGCCTGAATGACTGCTTGATTTCCTGACTCATTTTCTCTATATTTTCATGACTGTCTCCTTGACTCATTCTTGTCTCCTGAATTGTCTTGTCTATTCTTGAATCTGTCTTGTTGACTCCCGGTTATCCGAATCTCTCTAACTTTGTCTCGTCTACATCTTCCGTTCCAATCTTGACTCATTGAACCTCTCCTATCTCCGGTTTCACTTTGACTCAACAGTTTCACCTTGTTTCCTGGTTTCACTTTGACTCAACAGTTTTGCCTCGTCTCCCTGGTTTTACTCCAACTCAACAGTTTGCCTCGTTTCTCCGGTATCACTTCATCTCCACAGTTTTGCTTTGTCCCTTCATTTTGTCTTACTCTCCTGCACCCTGGACCACTCCAGTCTCAGTTAATCTCACATCCTTTTGTTCTAGCAAATCATCTCATAAATCCACCCTTTGTTCTATTGTCACTCTTTCTGGAAACGCCCCTCGTGCTCCAGAACTCATCTAGTTCATCCCGAAGCACTCGTACTATGTCCTGGACCACTGTCCACAACCCCAAAAGCCCATTAATATCCCGGAACACCCGGAACACCTTCCTTGCCTTGTCCCAGACTCCGTCACTTTGCATTAGGTTGCATGTATCTAGCTACATCCAGTCTGCTACCGTAAGGCCTCACTTTGAAAGAAGCCCCCGAGGTCAGCGGGACCTGACACCTGCAAGTTGGCAAGAAAAATATTTCAAGAAAATTTACCAAGCTTCTATTCATATAAAAATGTGGCATTGACTGACATGGAAGTCGAAGCCTCATACTGACAGGGAAAATGACCATCAGCCCTGCATGAACTAACCATTTTAATTTTAATTGTGATACGCCACGGGCACCTGGAGTGGCTGATGCATAGTTGGGCAGGTGCTAAGTCTCATGATGTCACATGGTGTGGCAAGTGACTTGCTGCCTTGTGGTCATGTGCTTTTGTGTATGCGTGTGTGTTGCCCAATTGCTGGATACTGGCTGGAAACGATGTGGCAAACAGACTAAGGCTTATCAGCAGCTAGCAGTGTTTCTGGGTCTTTGTCCAGGATGGTGACTCCTGTTTGGCTAAATGTGATGAAAGCTTTCATGCCAGCGGTTAGGGCAGAGATGGAGATGAGTCAAATGGCGGAGGTGGGGATGTATAAGGCATTCTCAAAATATATTTCCATTTGGTTTTAGACTTGCAGTTGTATTTGTCCTATACCAATTGCCTGGATCAAGGTTCCTCCAACTCCTTTAACATTATGAGGAGGAATTGGTTGTAGTGTGACAAAGTCAGTGGCACATGGGGATATATGAACGGTTGGCCCCAAATCCATGTAAAAGGGCTTCTGTGTGAGCAATATGAGTCTTGTGCTGCTTGCGGGGTTTGCTGGAATAACAGCTGTAGTCACCAGAATAGTTTTGCAGTTATGCAGGAAGGAGATTGAGTGGGTGTCCCAGTTAATTGTTGCTCATGGTTCCTCTTCATCAATGGCCATGGAGCCTCCGTATTCAAAGAAATCGGTGCTGTTGGTGGTTATTGCGCTAGCAAACTCCGTTGACTTGTTGGTAGTTTTGAGCTGGATCTTTTGGAGGTTGTCGATGTCAACAATGTAAGCCTGTTCATCTAGTCCTTTTACTGCAATGCCATTCTTAATGTTGGTAGAACCTCCTTGCTTTGATTTCTCTTCTTTTGCTCCTCCTCATGTGGCTAGGCATGCGGTCCTTGATTCTTTGATTGTCTTCCTGGCTATTCCTTCTCCAGGTCAAACACACCATTTCTTTCTGTGGCCATGGCATGTGAGTTTCAGTGTGTAGCAGAGTTTGCAGCATGGGAAGTTTGGACCATGGTTGTGAGGGTGAGCTCCTGATTTTGAATTGTGGGCAGAGACAGCAGTGTTGGTGGAAGAGGGTTTGGTGAGTGTGTAGAGGCTGTCAACAGTTTGGAATAATTTTCTGATCTGAGAAGAGGTGTATGGTGATGCTACCATAGTGTCGGATAGGCCTTGCAAGACCTGTGTTTGGAGAGACTCAAAGGATTTGTCATTGATGCTATTTAGGAGGGCAATGCATTTGCAAAAGCACAATCAGTGAGTTTGTATATTTTCTGGGCTGTGGTGTCAATCGGCTCTGCAATTGGTGCATAGGTGGAAAGGGCTTGCTGTATAAGTGCTACTTGTTTCACAGGGCTCTCACACTGAGCATGTGCTTTCAGGGTGTTGTAACATTCCTTTGCAAAACCATCAGTTTCAAGTCCCTCTTGTTTGCCCTCAGAAATGGCTGCACGGATGATGCCAATGATTAGATCATTGTTGGACAGCCAGTTGGCATAAGCATTAGGTTTGTTTCTTGGATTGGGCTGTCTAATAAGTCTGTTGGGGCTCTTCTCTAAAGCAAAGATGTACTGGTCAAGACCGCTCTGCTGTAGGAAGATTTCAAGTTTTGTCAACCATTTGGTGAATTCACTGGTCATGCAGTCAAAGGTGGTTCGGAGGCTGGCCAGTGAGAGTTGAGTTTGGCCAGTCAGATCTGTGGGTATGAGTTGTCTGTGGAGATGACGGCAGAGGCTGAGGAGTCAGATCCCATAGTTTGGCAAGTTTGAGAGTGCTGGACAAAGATACTTTGTGTGTCAGAGAACAAGGGGCTTGCTCAAGTACATGATGCGGCTGATTGGGGTCAGAGTCCGAGAATCCCAAGAGTCTGTGTAACAGAGTGAAGAAGTGGTTTTAAGAATGTTTATTGTCTCTAGAGTTTGTTGTTCAATAGGCCCACAACCTGTTAGAACTAGACACCTAAGACACACTGACAGGATATAAGTAAGTTTATAGTCCTCAGTTCAATACTCAATTGACTGTAGCTATCTAACAGGATATAAGTAAATTTATAGTTTGCAAGGTAGCATAAGTATATGTCAAGTTGATACTGTTAGTGATGTTGGCTTACCCTCAGTTCAATACTCAATTGACTGAGGGTATCTGTAGCCTAATGTTTGTATATATATGTATTCAGCAACAATGGAACAATGGAAAGGGCTACATAGGTGGCCGGCATGCCACACAAGTAGCCATTGTGATATTAGTGAAGAGTTGAGGGGGAAGTGATGACAATGGACAGATGTAGAGGTTGATGGTGTTTGTTTAGCAACTAACAGTGGGGGGTTCATCCAGTTGTCAACTGTTGACTTTCCATATTGACAGAACTCGTTGATAACAAGACATAAGTAAATGAGACCTAGCACAAGGGTCAAGGTGACAATAATGTGAGGACTAGTTGAGGGTTTTCTACTCCTTGACCAAAGAGTCAACAAAGAAATCCCATGATTCAATGAGACAGTTGACAGCTGCAGACTTGGAGTTGGAGGCAGGCTGGTGTAGATTTAGTCCACAGACAAGGGCACCACTAGTTGTTCCTGCCTGGACCTCTGGCTTGATTTGTTTGACTCCTTCAAATATTCATCCACATGTGAGGTATAAAGCAGTAGCATAGTCAATAAAAAATACAGATATATCTTTTGTGATAGCATGTCTGAAAGAAAGATGAAGATCCTAGTGTACCTTGACATCCTGGCATCAATGATTGAGATTCATACATCTTTGGACTAAAGCTGTAAGTGAGGGGTGCATACCTGGACTCTGCACAAGAAGACTGAATGTACTTGAAAAAAGAGTGTATGACTGGCAGTTTAGAGAACTTTTGACGATGGAAAGTGAGTTCCATGCCAGTGAATGTTTAATTGAAAGAAACATGTTTGTTGGGAAAATGAGAGGTCAGAGGATCCTAAGGAGCTGTTATAGTTGTGCCTAAATATATAAACTACCAGCTTGCACAGCATGTGTTGAATCTATAAATCAAGACTTAACATACTAGTGTTAGTGTGCTTTAGCATCTAGGAGACTTTCACCTATCAATATTGAAATATTCATCTCCATTTCTTGATTAAAAAAGAGAAAACAAAGATAGTAGATAGCTGAAGGTTGAATAATGAAATCTATGCTTGGAAAACACGTACAGACCTTGGTTGTGGTGTTGAAGAGGAGAATCTTTTAAGAAATATGGTTGGTACACATTTTCATCCGGCATCCAAACAATGAGAGGTGGGAGGTAGAGCTGTGAGGGCAGTGAGGGCAATGAGGGTAGTGAAGCAGATTATCAAATCTGTATAGTATATATGTGTGTGGCATGCATGGAGACTTACTCTGGATAACAATGTTTGAGATCATGGGATTCCTTGAGCAAGACAACAAGCTGCATAAGTATTAGCAGAACTTCAAGTACTATCAGGTATTACCAGGTATGATGCATATAAATCAAGCTGGGAGTAGAAGAAAGCCATGTAGTGGAGAATGGAAAATTGGAATGATATGCCCCTGATAGAGTACTAAAGACTTCCTTGGTAAGTATAGCGTGTTAACAATCAAACAAGACTTGGACAGCTGTGCAAGAGCAGTGGTAGACAATGGATAAATAGTGACACTGAAATAGTGGTTGGTGTATGAGGGGGGGTATAGGAATGGTGGGAAGCACAGGAAGGGGTTGTGCCTGCATTGGCAATACTGTCATCGTCTACTGTGGTCAAGGTCCATTTTACATCAAAGATGCAAAAACCTGGTGATGGCTTGGCTTGTGTATGTTGTTGATGGGGTTGGGGCAGTGCAAAGGGCTCAAAATAGGCAACCTACCATCAAATTTTGCAATGATATCTCCTCACTCAAAACATCTTGAACTTTTCCCTAAACTTAAGTTAGATCCTTTCAATAATTCCTTTTTACTGAACGTAATAGTTTGTTTGAATTTCTTTAAGTAAAAAAAACCCTTTTTCTTTATCAAAATATCTAATCTGGCTGATTTATCTTATTTATATCCTTTTACCACTGATTGTTAAGCATATCTATGTATGCTCATCATGACACCTGAGCCAATCCTACACTGAGAATTTTGACAATATAGAGAGCTTGTGCAGTATTCAGTCCACTTAGAATATAAACAGATGAATTAGTAATTGTGAATAGTGACATAAGATAGAAAATTGAATAAGAATACAAATAACTTACTCATAGGCATTCATATAGTGCCATGACTTGCAAAAGAAGGCCCAAAGGGTTTAAGTCTCACAAGAATTCAATGAGAAAGAAAATAATAATTTTACAGTCACCTGCAATTGACTTGCCTCCAATAAGTCATTGCACCTCTTCCATTAAGCCACATCCTTCTAGAATGCGCTCAATATTGATAATCAGAGATGATTCAAGAGCAACGTTTGTGTTCAAGACCATGGTTTGAATCTGTCTACAAAGCTGGGCATTGAAATTATCATCTGTAATGTGAGTGTCATACATGTCATGTTGCTGTTTCCCAGGTCTCACATTCATGGGCATAGCAGGTATCAAGTAAGGATATGGCAGAGATGACACATGCAAGGGGAAATGATGAGCTGTACAACAGGCTATGTGTAATGGATAGTTACCTTATTGACCTTTCACTGCATTTTTGTAATGCAAGATAATAGTTTACATAAGGACAACATGTTGTAGCTATGAGCATATTGTAACTGACCAGTTACCCTGATTAGTATTAGGTGCATGTCCATGATATGCACTAGTAGATTATACAAGGACAACATCTTGTATTTACAACATATCTAGTCTAATCCAATAATTTGGTCTGATTCAGCTACTGCATGAAACATGCAAGATTTTTTTATCTGTAGCCAATAGCTACATTTTTTTTTTTGAATCTTCTGTTATTGACTTTAGACTCTGGTCTTTGGTTACCAATCCAGGCAACACTCATCAAACTTTGGCAACTTCTTTTTGGCTATGTTGATGAGCCTTGATCTATCTGTACATAGTATCCAGCCATTATTCACCAAGTTAGCAGCACACACACACATACAATTATGTAACTACATGGCAGCGGATCACCTGCCACACCATGTGACAGCATGAGACCTAGTGCCCACCAAATATGCATCAGCTGCTCCAGGTGCCCATGGCACATTGCAAATTAACATTGAAATGGTTAGTTTGTGCAGGGCTGATGATCATTTTCCCTGTCAAAAGAAGCAAGGGCTTCCATTACAGCCACCACCACTTTTTTATATGTATAGAACCCTCAAGTAAATTTTCCTCTTGCTGACTGGCAGGCGCCACAAGATTGCCACACCTTCTCTGATAAATTCTTATAGGCAGTTGTCATTTTGTTACCAACTTGAACTAGTATATAAACTGTACCTAGCTACCACTTTAAAATAACAAACTTTACCCCAGTTCAATGCTCCTCCTTACTATTCAGAGCTCAAGCTTAGGGCACTTAGGTTGTCAGACTTAAGTTGTAATAAATCATTTAGTTTGTGTCTTCTCCTTACCAGCATAGTACTGCTGACAGTACTGCTGCTTGTGGGTCACCATTTTAGGCAACTATATCAACTTACCACCTTTCCAACAGCAGGTCACCATCTCAGGTGGCTGTTAGCAATTTTGATCCTAAATTTGATTACCAACTCCCATTGCTAGCGCTTCATGTGCATTAGCATCTATTATTTCTGTTAAGTCCCCTCCCACCATATTTCCCATCTTATCGCTGCTACTTTCAGCTATTGGGACTCCAACTAGGATTCATGCTCAATACATTACCACATGCCCAACGCTATAAGAGAATTGGGCGTCATCAACCTCAATAACATGTTCACATGGCTGGCTCAGGTAATCAGCCACCTAGTTTGTTGGATTGAGTTGAAGATCCCCAAGCTAGTGAGATGCCCCCAGCATTGATATACCAACCTCCACTAAATCAGAATGGCGCTTGCAATATTAGCAAGAGCTTTGAATTGCTGGGTAGATTATCCATATCACAAATGAAGTTAATTCCGAGCCCTAGTTTTAGACCAGGAAAGAAATTGTTTGCATTGGGGTCTTTGCTTCCAGCAATGCAGACATCCTTGCTGCTATATCCAACTTTACCAGAGTGCAGTGTGCTCCCATTGGATGCAATGGGCAAGTCTGCCCAGTATACAGATTTTATCCAAGGTAGCCTACTAGTGCATGATATGCCATTCTGGGCATTGCAGCCTGAGCATCTGTCACAACCCGTCTCTAGAGCACACCGCACAACCCCGGGACACCTCATCCAACCCCCATGCTTTCCCCTGGCTCTTTTGCCAGCTGGCCCGCCTTCTCAAGTACACACTTCCCCCACCCCAACAACCCTGACCTCCAGCAATCACTGCATCAACCCTGTTTGATCCTATGGTGCTGCGATCACCCGCATCAACCCTACCTGATCCTGCAGCGCTGCAAACACCCACATCACCCGCATTACCCACATCACCAGGCAATCACTCCAGCAATCACACCCAACACTGCAACCTGCCAGCCACCATCAGACACAATTGATACAAGGATCCCAATGCACCACTTGCTTCAGTAGAGGCCCCACAAGTCAGGACTTCTATACAGTCTCAGGACTCTTCACCAATACATCTCAGAGCCCTATTCAGTACGTCCATACAGTACTCCGGGACTGATCAGGCTCGGCCCAGGACAAGTCCTGCCTTGTCAAGTATATAAGTCATAACTAGCCAGCATGTACCCTAGTATTGATATTGACAACCTTTGACTGTTTTGCTTGAATGACTGCTTGACTTCCTGACTTGTTTTCTTCGTATTTCACATCTGTCTCCTTGACTTATTCTCGTCTCCCAAATTGTCTTGTCTATTCTCAAATCTGTCTTGTCAACTCCCAGTTATCCAAATCTCTCTAACTTGGTTTCATCTACCACTTCCGTTTCGGCCTCGACTCATTGAATCTCTTCTATCTCTGGTTTCACTTTGTCTTAACAAGTTTTGCCTCGTTTTCCCAGTTTCCTTTTGTCTCCACAGTTTTGCCTTGTTTCCCCAGTTTCACCTTGTCTCAATAGTTTTGCCTTGTTTCCCCAGTTTCACTTTGTCTCAACAGTTTTGCCTTGTTTCCCTGGTTTCACTTGTCTCAACAGTTTCACCTTTTTTCTCCATTTTGCCTTGCCTCCCCGGTTTTGTCTCACTCTCCTGGTTTGTGCCCCAAACCACTCTGATCTCAGTTAATCTCGCATTCTTCCCATTCTAGCAATTGTCTCATAAATCCACCCCCCATTCTATTGTCGCTCTTTCTGAAAACGCCTATCGTGCCCCAGAACTCATCTAGTTCATCCCGGAGCACTCCTACTACATCCCAGACCACCGTCTACAACCCCCAAAACCCATTAATATCCTGGAATGCCCAAAACACCTTCCCTACCTTGCCCCAGACTCTGTCACTTTGCGATAGGTTGAGTGTATCTAGCTACATCCAGTCTGTTACCGTAAGGCCTTGCTTTGGAAGAAGCTCCTGAGGTCAGCGGGACCTGACAGCATCTATAGGTGTCAGTCGCAAGTTCTTCTATATTAAGGCTAAGTGTTTCACACACAATGCAGCTGAGGAGAATGTCAGTGTCATCAGTATCCTCTTCATTGAAATCTGGTTCAATATCCAAAATTTCTTTTGTGTCTGAAGCAGCCTCTACTCTGATCTTTTCTTGAATTTTCTATCAAAAAGTCTTATTCTTTGTGTAATATTCTCTATAGGCTTTTTTTGTGTTCTTGTTGGTGAGGCAGTCTCCACCAAGACTGAATTCTTTCACTGTGCACTTTGCCCATGTCTGTCAATCATTTTGAGCATAAAAGACAAGCATGGTATGAGGAGGCCTAACCTCCTTGATTATTTCCCTATCAACAGAACTTGAAAATAAGTCAAAAACATTGACCATTGGCTTAACTGATGCATCACAAAGCTTGGGAAGTGATGTTGTAAATTTAACTTGATCTGCAGACAGTCCATGGCCAGACATTTGGTCCTGCATATTTTGGACAAGATAGTTCAGTGTCTCTTGTCAAAGCCAGTGTTTAATAATGCACTGTATACAAACATCTGCTGGTTGAAAAATTCCAGTAGCTAATGGTATTGTTAGATGAAGCTTGCAAAATAGGTAAAGCTTACAATTAGCTGGAACAAAGATTAGTATTACATTAAGATATTCTTTGAATACATGGAAGCAAAAGTCTTGACTAACATGAACAGGATAGCAATCAATGAAAAGAACTGCCTTCTGATTGTGAGAAAGCCCATCAGCTTCAATTATAGACTTAAGATATGGAGCCAGAATGTTGGCCATCCACTCTTTCATAGTCTTCAGTGTACTGAAATGATTGGACTGCTTTGTACTATTAGCAGTTGTGAACTGGATACCAAGCCTTATAGCTTTATTATAGCCAGGAGCATTGCTGAAGGAAAATGATGCTTTGGCCTTTCCAGATCAGATTTGCTGAAAGGGTAGAATATCACCATCGGCCATGGTAGCAACACAGAAAGTATAAGCTTGTTTCTTATCCTTTCCAGCAATATCCACCTGACATGTTCCTTTCTCATGAAAGGTTTTGAGGAACACAAGCAAGATGAGAATCTCTGTTTGATCCATATTGATGAGAAGCTTCAATAGAATGTCATAGAAGAACATAAGATGGAAGATGCAGAAAAAGGCATGCTTGCAGAGTTCTATAGCATTATCAGGGATATGAGCAGCTGCACATGTGCCATGTCAAACTGTCTAGTTCATAACACTCTCAAAAAATTGGCCAACCCAAACCTGGCAAGTGATAATCATGAGCTCCTAGTATGATTTACATAAATAATTACATAAATAAAGACATATCTCACTACATTTAAATGTTTTGAGAAGTTCAGGCTTCTTCTTCTCCAAGATTGCCAATATGATTGATTACTCAAGCATCTGAGTGATAGCAATTTTTGCTGTGCATAGGTCATTGAGCTTATTTTGATCTCTGTAACAAGCTCAGAATATAGTGTTTAAACCCCTTTCCTGCCACTACTTGCAAGCACATGCCACTTCTCAACATTCTTTAGCATTGCCTGAGACCATCCTATCCCTGTTAGATATATGCATGCCTTATCTCCGCTTCCAATCAATCACGTGTTTAATGCCATATCACTTGCCAGTCGTCGAACTTCAGCCTCAGTTGTCTTCCCTTATCATAGACACGATACTGAGGCTGTGAGTACTGGCTCATTCTTTACATTGCACAATACCTGATATTACCTGATATTAACAATTACGTGTAGTTTCATTGTCTGTATTTTTATAGGTATAAATCAGTTGTCTTCCCTTATCACGGACACGACACTGAGGCTTTTCATTGTCTGTATTTTTATAGTCTCTGTCATTGGTCTAATAGGTTATGGGCCTTCCCTGATCCATCTGTGGTATTGGAGTGACTCAATCCTTTCTGGTGCTACTGGATAGCCATGGCTGCCTCCACGCAACCTTTTCTTGATCCCTATTGATCTCAATTTTATCATGTCCTCTCATTCTCTGAATATCTCGACTCATTGGCCTTTTGTCCTGGATGACAACGCATTGACGTTACCAGCTGCGGGCCCATCAAACATTTGAATCACTGAACCATCTCATTGTGAACCACGGATCCCAACCCGCTCGCAGACTTTTTTTTCAAATGTTAATTTGTTTTCAACTCCCCCTACTTTTCAACATAATAGAACTTATAATTTTCCTCCCGCTCGTGATGCATTGATTCCTCCTTCTCTCTCACTGTATATACCTACTAATTTTTGTGCCCCAGCTCCTCGCCGTCTGGCCTTTCCTCCTCTATCTGTTCACACTTATTTTTCTGATTCTGCTCCTCCGTCACGCCCTAACTCTGTTTATTCACAACGTTCCAGTCCTCATTCTGTTCCTGTTTCTCCTGTTTTGCATTGTCCACCTTCTGTACAAGCTTTACATGCAAATTCTGTTAGACCTGAGGATCTTCTCCCTCATACTGCTCATGTTCCTTCTACTCAACCGATTGATATTCCTTTACCTCCATCCCGTGCTCCTTGTTCTGCTTCTCTTCACAATCAAACAAATCCTGTTTTTAATCGTCCTCCCATTCTTTCAAATCGTGTTCATGCTTTTCCAAATATAACAACTCCCTCTTCTAATCCTTCTATTCATCCCAATTCTTCTGTTTCATCACCTGTTCATTCTGATCATCCCCAAAACATTAATGTTCAACCTCTATTTGTACCTTTGCAGAATAATTTCCAGAATCGTCCTCATTTTCAACGTGATCCTCCTCCTCATATGTTTCACCGTGTTCCAATTAATCATGCTGTTCCTCATGTTCACAATGTCCCGAATATTCCCATTCCAAATGTGCCTGCTCTGCCTGCTTGTGTTTTCCCTTCTCCAGTACCTGTTCCGTGGGCACCACTTACGCCTTGTCGCACTGAAAATTTTTCATCTGATATTAAGTTACCTTCTTTAGCTACAATTCCTCTTCTTCATTCTGCGATGGAATGGGTTTCCTGGGAATTGGCAGTCACTCAGATCATTACCAGCATTGGCCTTTGGAGACACATCTGCAGAATTCCTAACATTGGTGACCTACGCAACCCTACTAGTCTTGTTGCGCTTCCTCCCCACTACAATTTCAATTCAACTCCTGAGGAAACAGAGGCTTATAGAATTTTCTGGCAAAACAATGACATTGTTGAGCATGTACTGGTAGGCAAATTATCCCAAGAAATCCAAGATTCTCCCCCACCCAAGAGGGGTGGTCCCTACGACATGCCCATCTGCCCTGCTCGTGAGTTGTTGGGGTTCCTACGTGAACATTTTGGGATAGGAAGCGCTTCTGTTGCGGAATATACAAAGTCTAAAGTCTTTGCCTTGGTCGCATCACCCACGACAGTTACCAGCTACGTGCAATCTTGGCGAACTGTAATTCATCAACTATCTGGCACCCCATGGGACTTCACGTCTTGGCAAAGGATTCAGAAATTTGTCAACAGTTTACTCAATGGAGATTGGTGGTTGGTTCTCAAGGAGGAAGTTTGACTATCTTGGAAACGTACTGGCCCAGAGGGGGCATATGATTTCGTACAATTGGCCACTCGAGTCATGAATATGGATGCTGAACGTCGTTGACTCGCACTTGCTTTCTGCCCACGTAATCAACAGCAAAATCAACCGAACCAGCCTAATGGCACCATGAATTCAACTCAATCTTCTGCTCAGCCTTTGTCTTTGGCGCCTCCGACACCTCTTGCAGATAATACCTTGTCCTGTCCTCGTATTTAGTGCTCAAATTGCAACATGTATGGCCACACTATTGATAATTGTTGGTCAAAGGGTGGGGATATGAAAAACGGCCGCGATCCAGCTTGTTCTCAGCCTCATGCCCATGTTGCCACTTTGGACACTCAACAGATATCTACTCCTTTACCTTTCCCCTTGATGAAAATGACGAGACTGATATAATCACTGATGATGCCAACACCAATGATATCGATTTGTCTGCTTGTGCTGTTTCTCTTGATAAGTCTTCACTTCCGTCATATACTGCTTTTCTCCAAATTGCGTCACCGGTTGTCCTTGCAACACTTCCAGTCCGTTTTAACTCAATTCTCGATTCTGGTTGTACAACACATATTCTACAAGATCGCAAGTATTTTTGGACCTATGATGTTGACTCAGCAGTCCATGTTGGCATGGCCAACTGCAGCACACTGAAGACACTTGCTCATGGCCAAGCTAAATTTAGGGCTCATGTTAATGGGAAGAACGTTATTGTGACTCTTGAAGACTGCCTACATGCTTCAGATGTTCCAATAAACTTGCTTTTGGTTGGTTCTATGGTGGAACACGACATAAAGCTGATTTTTGAACGTGACTCAACATCGATTTTCTTCCCCTTGTCCATTCCGTCGCTTCAGGGATGCTCAGTTGAAACCACGGTCCATAATCATCTCTCTTTCCTCTTTTGCAATTTTGTCCTTCCACCGGGTAGTTCATCAATTTTGGATGTATCGTTTCCAGCTGTGGCATCTTCTTCCTTTCCAAGAATTGAAGTAACTCCAGATTTATGGCATTCTTGTCTGGGTTATCCCAGCAAGGACGCTACTAGAGCAGTTCTGACTAAGAATTACGCTACTGGGGTTGGATACAATGGTTCTTTTGAAGACAATCAATGTATTCCCTGTATCCTGGGGAAACGCCCGGCTCGCCCGTTCAATCATTTACAGCACAGAGCGATGAGTGTTTGTGAATTACTCCACATGGACTCTTGTGGTCCTTTCCCAGTCTTATTCTCAAATGGTTGCGCAAATCATTTTCATATTATTCTTGACGATTTCTCGAATTATAGCAGTACGATGTTATTGTCTTCCAGAACCAAAGCCACAACTCACCTCAAAAGGATTGAAGCCCATTGGGAATTAAAATCTGGGAACCGTATTTGTACTGTTTGGTCTGATAATGCAAAGGAGTTTGTTTCAGGTGAACTTCACAACTATTTTGTTTCCCATGGCATTACCCACCAAGCAACTGCTCCTTATGCACACCAACAAAATGGCAAGGTGGAATGGTTTATTAGGACTATTGAGGACACGGCTCAAGCGTTATTAGTGTGGTCTGGCCTTCCTCTTTCATTCCTTGGGGACGCAATTTTGATGGCCCAATACTTATGCAATCGCCTGCCTACATCAACTCTTCCAACTCTCATGACTCCGTATGAGATGCTGGAGGGAAAGAAGCCAGATCTCTCGCATCTTTGAGTATGGGGTTGTTGTTGTTACATCCTCCTTCCAAATGAGGTGTGAGGTAAAGGTTCTGAGCATTGATTTGAGGCCATCTTCATGGGTTATGAGGAGGATCACATTGGGTGGCGTGTTTGTGACCTGAATGGGAAATATTTCTTCTCCCGCAATGTCATTTTTGATGAATCAACTCCTGGATGTCTCAGACCGCATAATATTTCCCGTTTGCCTGCAGAATTATCTCATTCTAATCTGAGCAGTCGTTCTTCTTCTCCTGTCCATCTCTCTTCAATCCCTCCTCGTACCTCGTTGGCACCACCGCCGGTTGATTTTATGCCTCCGGACATTGCTCCTGATCCTGTTGAACCACCGGTTTCCACACCGCCCACCTCTCTCCAGCCTGTTCTCTGACCACGTCAAAATGCAAACCATACAAATAAGGGGAAAGCCTATGATGAGGAGATTACCAACCAAAATGAACACCTTATTCAACTGCGCTCTGATCGTGCTGCTCATCAATGACTTCCAGTCCAGGCTTTTGTGGCCATTTCCAATTTCCAAGCTCTTATGATTTCTTCAACCCTTTCAGACCAACATGAGGCATCTTCTTTTATTGACATGTCTGCCCTGGCGGAATACAAGGTATATGCAACTTATAGACCTCATCATCTCCCATTTAAGATGACAACTTCCTTTGACTTATCTAAAGCACCTGATCATTATCATGAGGCCTTGCGTCGTTCAGATGCAGCTATTTGGCAGGCTGCCATGGTTCGTGAGATGGAGAGCCTCCGTTCCCTTGGAGTCTTCCAAGTTTCCCAACTTCCTCCAGGTCGTAAACCAATTGGTGTCCAATGGGTTTATGCCTTCAAGTAAGATGCTGAAGGTGCAATTATTTGTGGAAAGGAAAAAGCTCAGCTTGTTGCGCAAGGTTTCAGCCAACGCCCTGAAGATTATGGCTCTACTTATGCTCCGGTTGCAAAGATGACGAGCATAAGGATTGTTCTTGCCTATGCCATGAACCTTGATCTTCATTTATTCACATTCGACGTCAAAACTGCATTTCTAAATGCCCCCTTGTCTCATGAAGTCTATTGTAAGCAGGTTCCTGGTTTTTCAGAAGCTGATCCAAAGATATGCTATCAACTTATGCGGGCCCTGTATGGGCTGAAACAATCCTCACACAAATAGTACTTGATCCTTTGCAAAGCTCTTGAAGAACTAGGCCTTGTCCAATGTGACGTAGATCATGCTGTGTTCATTGGTTCCTTTACATCCTCTCCAGATCCTTCTGTCTCTATGCCTCTTGATGGCTTGTCTCTTTTGATTATATTATGCATTCACATTGATGATGGTTTGAACGCAACCAACTCAACCCATCTTTATTCCTGGATTATCCGCAAACTGAATGAACGTTTTGAAGTCATTGATTCCGGCGCCACTTCCCTGTATTTGGGAATTCACATTGATTGTGATAGGTCAGCCAGGAAGCTTTGGCTATCCCAGCGAGGGTTTGTTACGGACCTTCTTTTGTCATATAATCTTCTGGATGCAAAGACTTCATCTGTACCACTCCACCATCCTCTTCATTTTCTCCCTCAGTCTCTGCCAAACTCTTTGCCAGACGTGGCCGACGCTGATCTGACTACCCATTACCAACAACTTGTTGGTTCCATCTTGTACCTCAGTCTTTGCACAAGGCCCGATCTGGCTTTCACTGCCATGAGCCTGGGCCAATATAATTCAAAACCTACTTGTGCCCATTTGCTGGCCGCCAAAGGGGTTCTTTGCTACCTTGCAGGAACTTTGGACTTTGCTCTCGAATACAATTTTTCTCCTTTCATGGACGCTCCGCCTTTCCGCTTGTTCCTTTCAACAGGTTGTGGCTTTGTGGACGCTGACTGGGCATCTGACCCCATGACTTGATGCAGTGTTTTGGGTTATGCCTTTTTCCTGTTCTCTTCTCTAGTTTCTTGGTCTTCTGTTCATCAACGTACAGTGGCATTGTCTTCAACCGAGGCTGAATACATGTCTATGTCTCATGCAATGCGCAAAGCCATATGGATCCACCTTATCCTTGCTTCCCTTTGTCTCCTGGTCCCCTCTCCTTTTCCTCTGATCTGTGACAACAAAAGTGCCATTGACATTTCCAAGTCGGACTCCACCAGCTCTAGATCCAAACATATTGATATTTGTTACCACTTTATTTGCAAACATATCTTTTCTGGCTCTTTTGAACTGACTTGGATCTCTACAGACCAGATAGTGGCGGATATTCTTACCAAGTCACTTCCTCAATTACTTCATGACCGCTTTGTTACTGCGCTTGGCCTCATTTGACGTTAAACATATTTTTTCAGGTTTTCTTTACTTCTGCGGAGATGGGGTTGTGTTAGATATATGCATGCCTTATCTCCGCTTCCGATCAATCATGTGTTTAATGCCACATCACTTGCCAGTTGTCAAACTCCAGCCTCAGTTGTCTTCCCTTATCACGGACACAACACTGAGGCTGTGAGTACTGGCTCATTCTTTACATTGCACAATACCTGATATTAACAATTACGTGTAGTTTCATTGTCTGTATTTTTATAGGTATAAATCAGTTGTCTTCCCTTATCATGGACACGACACTGAGGCTTTTCATTGTCTGTATTTTTATAGTCTCTGTCATTGGTCTAATAATCCCTTTTTATGAGATTCAATGCTGCATGGTGCCCTTTGTAAGATGACCAAACAAAGCTGGCTTGTCACGTTGAAGGGTGCATACTATGAAAGTTGCTGACCATGCCAACTTAGGGAGCAATATAGTTTATGTCAGCCCAAAGAAAAGGATGGAACCAATTGACCCATCTATGTCAAGGCTGCACAGTTCCTTGCTTCTTTCCATTATATCTGTCCTTCTATTTTTTATCAGGATGTGATATTGCGGCAAGGCTTGGAAGTTCAGACATATTTGATTGCTGCCCGTTAAGAAGCATAACCTTTGCCATCTTTCCAGCTCCACCATTGCTAGACTTCTTCAAATCTCAATGCCTTTGCTGCTAGATTCTGTTCAAACTCCTTTTTCTCTCCTCATTTTTGGATTGCTCCTTTACCTCTTGCACATTTGCTTCTTCCACTCTCTGCTTCCAGATTTCCTTCATCTTTGTTGATGAGCCTTGGTCTTGTAAGGGTGACTTCCGGAGATTGCGGCTAATCACACAACTAGCAGAGGAAAATCCAAAGTATATTAAAAACTGTACAATACGACAAGGAAGGTAGCTAATCACCTGGCAGAGAGAAATCCAAAGAGAACAAATCTAAGAACTCCTCTGCCAGCATGTGGTGCATCAGGCAGGTGCAGAGAGCATGGGAATATACTGTACAGCATAACTGTGCCTAAACCCTAACCCTGGAGGCAGTCCAGAGTAGTCCAGACTGCCCCAGAGCAGCTCCAGAGGTCTCAAAATAGAAGTCCCCTGACAGGTCTGCCCACTGCATTGTATCCAGCCATTATCCAGCAATTGGACAATACACATGCATATACACAAGCATGCAACTGTGAGGTGGCAGATCACCTGCCAGGCCATGTGACAGCACGAGACTTAGCAATCGCCCAAATATGCATCAGCCACCCCAGGTGCCCATGGCACATCACAATTAACATGGAATTGGTTAGTATGTGCAGGGCTGATGGTCATTTTCCCTGTCAGAAAGAAGCACTGGCTTCCATTACAGCCACCACCACTTTTTTATATATATAGAACCCTTGAGTAAATCTTTCTCTTGCCAACTGGCAGGCACCACAAGATTGCCACAACTTTGCTGATAAATTTTTATGGACGGTTGTTATCTTGTTACCAACTTAGACTAGTATAAAAACTGTACATAGACACCACTTTGAAATAATGAACTTTACACCAGTTCACACTCCTCGTTACACTCCAGAGCTCATCTTAGCATGCTTGAGTTGCTAGACTTAAGTATTGTTAAATCTTTTACTTCACATCTTTTCATTACCACCTCAGTACTACCAACAGTACTGCTGCCCTTGGGTTGCCATCTCAGGCAACTATTTCATTTTTGCCAACCGTTCTGACAGCTAGTTGCCATCTTGGGCAGCCATTAGCGACTTTGTATCCCAACTTTGACTACCGACTCATTGTCGCTAGCACCATGTGTGTGTGCTAGCATTCATCATATTTGTTAAATCCACTCCCACAATATTTTCTATCACTTTGCTACTGCTTTCCTTGAGCAACTGGATGTCAGGTACCGCTGACCTCAGGGGCTTCTTCCAAAGCAAGGGCTTATGAAGGCGGACTAGATGTAGCTAGATACACGCATGCTAGTGCCAGAGAGCAAAGTCCGGGACGAAAAGTAGTGGTGCTCTGGGGTGGTCCGGGATAGTCCGGAGTGGTCCGGGATGAGGAAGGGGTTCTACAGTGTGAAACGAGTGTTCCGGGACAAAGTATACGAGTCCCGGGGCACGGCGAAGGTTTTAACAAGGACAAATGACGAGTTAGACAGTGGAGGGACTTCAGGAACAAATGCTGGAACTAGGGAAACGATGCGAACAGGGATCTTATAAGGTCCGTGACAATAACCGGGGAAACGAGACAAAACCGGGGGTGTAGGTGAGTGTTGAGCTAGAGATACTGATAACGAAGTTGAAGGTGAAGTCGGATAACTGGGTTTGAGGCCGGTGCGGGTCGAGAGTTGATAAGTCGAGGCGAGAGAAGTTGAGACGAGATATTGAATTGCCCACGTTATTCTGCATCACACTGTCTTGAACATCTGCACCGTAACTTCACATCGTCTGCATCGTATCCAGTGAATTTGTGACCTTGAACCCCGGAATCTTTGACTTGAAACCTCAAATCGTTAAGTCCCTTTGACTTTGTCTCACCGAACTCTTTTTGCCAGGTTTTGGTAATATCAATACTACTGTACATGGAAGCTGGCTACGATTTAAGTATACGACAAGGAGGGACTTGTCCCGGTTGTGTCTGATCAGTCTCGGGGTACTGTATGGTCGTACTGTATGTGGTTCCGGGGCGTGTTGCTGGCAGATCCGGGACTGTATGGCGGGGCTCGGCGGCGGGTGTCGGGATCGCATATCAATGGTCTGTCCTCGGGTGTCGGCCTGGGTGATGGGAGTGATCGCCGGAGTGATTGCCGGGTGATGCGGGTGGCAGCGCCATCGGATCAGGCAGGGTCAATGTGGGTGATTGCGGATGGGTAGGATCAATCAGGGTTGATGCGGAGATAGCTGGGGTCAGGGCCGGGGTCTCAGGGAATCTGGGCACTGAGAGGGTGGGAGTGCGGTGGGCGGCGGGACCGTGGCGGCGGAGTAATGCGGTGGGCGCAAGGAGGCATGGGGTGTCAGGGTGGTGTCCCGGAGGTGGGTCGTGACACTGGAACTCTGACTGGGACTTGTGCACAAAACACTACTGCGTGCCCAACACTATAGAAGAATTGGGTGTCATCATTGTATTCTGAATTGCAGCCTCATCTTTGGAGATTTTCTTGGCACCAAGTACAAACAATGTTGCCTGCTGCAATGGCTTTGCAGGCTGTGGGGCTCAAACTAGTGCACTTGTACATTCTGGGGTTTGAACTGATATACTCAAAGATTTTGGCAAGACTTTATCATTTTCTTCCCCATCTGAAAGCTCAATGACCTTTGGTGTTTCCCTGTCAGCCATCTCATCATGTGAAACTATCACAAAAACTTGATGCTGCTTTGACTTTATTGTAAGTTTTGTTTGAGAACTGTTCCTTTCTAGACTTTAGTATAATTTTAGGAATCAACAATTCCAATCTCAACTTACCTCTTGTTGGGAATCTTTGCCTCCAATGCTTTAGCCATAGCAGTAAGCTGCTCCACCCAAATATTTTGCAGCATGTCTCAGGAATGGAGATTATCCTTTGCCACTTTTTTAATCATTTTGACCAGGTCCGTCAACCTCTGGCCTCATTCTTTTAACTCAAGTAGCTTTTTCAGAAAGGTCTCAAAACAAATCTCAAGATATCAATTCAAAGCATACAAAGCCCTTCATCTTTGAAGTCATCATCATCCAAATAGAAATGATAGGTTGAGGCACTGTCTGGCAGATCCAAAGGCAGTGACAAAGGAAGATTTATAAACAGTAGTCCAAGGTGATTTATGCTGGCAAGCAAAGTGGCAGTAATGCCACCAGTTAGCTCAGTAGTCATTGTCATACAGAGTTATATTCCAGCTCTTCAAATTGTACCTTGAACTCAACCATCACGAATTTTGTTTGGTTCATACTACTTATGCATGGAGTAGAAACAATATTTTTGCCTACAGTGCATTGGTTTCTGAATTGACCCTTGGTCATGCATAACAGACCCATGGTTGTTAGCTTAACACAAAAGTTGATTGTAACACTCCGTCCTGGGTTGTCACAATACACTTTGCTACAGTATACTAACTCATCCAAGTATATATGTAGAAATGTATCTGTGTCCTATTGTTGATTTAGGTATGTGCCTGTTATAAGCTGTAATAGTTGCAGCGGTTTGGTTCCACTGGCCCTTTAACATGAGGATGTCTATGAGTATAGATAGTGTCAGTGTTCCATTTTGTTTGTACTTGCTAAGCGGGAAAAAAGTATACAACATATATGTAGTATATGTCGTATATATCATAATAATTTACACATTTTCAAAAGGCATTTTGCTCTATACCAGGACTTGACATGAACACAGGCATAGATGGAATACATGTATGTAGAGAAGTTTGCATATTCTCCTTCTCGAGGTTTTCAAGCAACAGGTAAGATTGATATATCAGCAGGGCCAGAATAGTGGGATACATTGCCTGGAGGAGTACACTCAGTCATTATATAAAAATTCACCTGGAACACATCTTACAGAGAAGACAGCATATGCAGATAAAATGACCGCAGAAACAGTGTTCATAAGTGAAGCATCAGAAAACGTGCATGCATTTAAAACAGTTGTCATCAGCTAAAACTGCTAAAAAATCAGTTGCATGTTATACACATGTTAGGTCCTGTACAACTGACCTGTAAAACACAGTATATTGCTCCTGATTCTAAGAGTAGGAAGAGGAGCCTCCACACATTGATCGACCAAGGGCTACTTGTCTGTGCATTTGACCGTAAAAGCTTTCTATGCTTCCTGCATGTATATTAAGTATTATTCCTGTTTTAATCCACTGGGGACGCACCAGAGGACCCATGAGATTGACAAGGTAATCACAGCATTGTTGACAAAAGATAGTGACATTCCAATAGAAAAAAGAGAACTCATTTGAGGGGTTCTCTCTGAATTATACCCTCGAGCACTGGCTTCCAATACAAGTGAAATAAATGTTGTTGCTAGGAGGGGTTAACACTTGATCCGATCTGAGCTCTTTCAAACTTGCCTGTGGCAGCCATAAGGAGAAAAAAGGCTAAAACCTTTATCCATCGCGTTTCCGCTAAAATACTCCAGCCACGCCATGTTATCAGAAAATCGTTCAATATTGGCTGAAAAAATCAAGAGACGAGTTACACAAGACGAAGGAAACAGGCAGCGACCATGTACGCACAGTTATTCGAGAACTCCACAATATGAGATTCTCCATCACATAAAGTTGTGCACTGGTGTCACTATGTTTATCTGCTAGAGTTCTTGCAGGATCTCTCATGAGTACCCGCATTGAGATTATTTGGCCAGAGAGCGATGCGATACAATACGTCGTAGACATAACAAAACCCAGAATGACGAGAACCAACAACCTTCGGCGTATCACTCCCGACAATCTGCTCTGCCTGGAAGAACGAAACTCGGACTCAGGACTGGATCAAGTGTAGAAATTGACGCACAGAAGCACATATGTACAGAAGACCGATAAGGGTGCGAATAAACCTATAAACGTCACACGTTAAAACCATGGGTTGAACTTATAGAGGCTCACCATAAAGGAACAGAGAGACTGAGAAAGGGGAAAGATCCGCGTTCAAAACTCTGCCAAGATGTTGGAGCATTTGACGCTCATCGAGTGTCATTTCTTCAGGTTGCTGCTTGCCGTGACCTCAAGTCAAGTAGAAGCAGGTAAGGCAGCAGCATCCTCCAGAGAGGCTTTAAAGACACATCCCACATCAGTATCAAATTATGCATCGGTTCCTACTCAGGACCGACGATGTCCGGTGGTCCACTGTCAAAGTGCAACAGTCGTGTCACGAGCTTTGGCATATTAGTGTAACGAGATCATGAATCTTGCCCCAAGGACGGCAGACCCGAACATCACAAAAGCCAACGCAGAAACTCGTCAAGCAACGCATGGACAATACAATTATGAAAGGAAGCTAAATACAAACGGGCGACATACCTACAGATTGGTATAGTGCACAAGTCACACTTACATGCTTCTAAGCTCCGTACAGTAGCTTGCCGGTTGGATTCAACCCATTGATTCATTCTTGTTTACGTCGTAGTTGATCGGACTTGACATGATTAAATCCTTAGTTAACGCCCAGTGACAGAACAATTGATAACTCACATGGAGGATCCGGAAACTCGTCGAAAAAGAACGATATAAGATCATTTGATAGAACGCGAACAAGCGCTTCGGGTGTCAATCTCGGGGACCCTTCAATCGACTGCGATCGACTGCCACGGTATCAGGATCTTGTGATTTTGAAGACAGCCAACGTGGCCTGGTTCCACGAGGAATGAATATCGGTTTCGAATCGGTTTGGCTCTGCTCCAGTCATGAATGCAGAAATGCCATTCCTAATATGTACATCGGCTTGTGTTGTATTGTTGCAGCATTTCCTTCACCAAATCCCGGGCATTCATAAATAGTGAGATACCAAAAAGGAATTAGCGGGAATGAGCTTAAACGAATGGATTTACCACCAGAAACGGTATTTACCTTCAGCGTTCCGGTATTGCGCGTTTGTCTGAGATCAAACAGAACCGACTATGGAGCTTCAATCCATCACGAAGGATGAAGATAAGAGAGATATTCGAGCCTTTGAAGAACAGAATACATGAAACACTACATATCGATGTCGCAAAGGGAAACTCCGAGTTCAAGGTGACGAACACTGATGGACGTTGAAACGTTGAATTGTCAAACGCGAAGTCTTCTATCAGGTCCCACACAAGTACATCAAGTACTGTACTGTTGGATAACGTGGTAAGGCATGGTGAAATAACGTGATTCGTTTTCTCACAGGCAAAAAGGAAGCCGTGAAACAGGAGAATTTATCTTATCAGATTGCGGGGAACGCCCAATCATCCATATCATCTCCTAAATTAGCAGCTTCAATACACGCTCAAAACTTCCAGCAACCGTCATGTGTCCACATACTCCAAAATGATTGATTTGCTTCTTCCGATAAGGGCTTGGTAATAGGCCGCTACAAGCGAAGTTGAGATACGTTCGAGTTTTGTCGGTGCCATTGGACAGGTCTCATCACGGAGAATGGTATCTTCGTACATGATATCGACTGTACGTGCTCACTGAGGTACATTGTGCAATTGAGTTGGGCGCTAACGCTGACCCAAAGTTGTGGAACTGGATCTTAATGACTGATTGATTATCTAAAAGATTAGGCAAGAGCTTATTGGGGGCTTTAAAGGTAGGACGGGGGTTGAAATGAAGCCTTTGGGCGCTGACTGCTACTACCTTGTAATTCTCTCTCTGAGTTACAACTCACATCTTCAGCTTTCTGACTATCTTTAAGTTCTTTCCTGTAATCCTTCTGCTCGTTTGTCGAGCACTGCTTTAAGATGGTCATGCCTCCAGTCGTCGATGACTCTCACGGTCAGCCATCGTGGCCTAGAAAAGGCTTTATACCACCACCACTTGGAGCCCCAGGCGAAAACGGAGGACCTGACTCCAGCTCCAGGTACACTTTGGCGCCATCCTCTACGCTTATCTCTCCACCTAAACTACCTTTCTATTGACTAGTTTTGCCTGGCCCCCACCAGCTGCTCCTGCTTGGGCCACCCAACCATTACCCTGGGGCTGGGGCCCTTTAAGCGACGGTTTCTCCACCCCTCCACCATCTCCACCACCCCGCAACTGGTCTCCGTACCCTACCATTCCCACACCCTACCCTCAATGGACCGATCGTAGTTCGACCTTGATGGCTGAGCCTCCCACGCCGCGAGGTAAGGACGTCGAGGGAACACCTTGGGGACAACCAATCTCTGCGAATAATTGGCCCGAAGTTACACCTTTCCCTGGAGCGTGGCCAGTATTTCGTCCAAGTACAGAGGGCTCTGGAAAAGGTTGGTTCACGCCCAAACCTTGTGAGAAGAGGCGAAGGAAGACCTGGAGCAGTTGTACAACTCGTGATGGCAGCATCGGTATGAGCCATCTAGACACCCCTGGTCCAACGTACCGTAGGAGCTGGATCCCCGACATCGTACCCAGCTTTGATGGAAGCATATCCCCGGCTCCAGTATTTGGACCACTTCCTTACAATCTCCCTCATCAGCCTCCACCTGTCGGCGCGGCACCGTATCGCAGAGACGACCCAGAAAACCTGTATCATCTTCCTGATCTTAATGAATATAGAGCATATGTTGCGAACGATCCATTTGTACCTTCCCTCGAACAGAGCATCACCAACATCGCTTCTCCGTCCGGGCCTACGATCACACCATCGCAAGATCTGTTTTACGCACCTACAAAAGCGCAAATCCCGCCTACGAGCGTTTATGGCGCTTCGCGTGTTCCCATATCAAGATACATACTTGCCTTCCTTTTTGACACAGTCCCACGCCAAATCTATCTCTATACCCTCCTCACCCTGACATCGATCTATTTCTCGCGTGTCGCTTCGATCTTCGAACAGGCTGGATTGACTATGTCAGATATCAAGGGAATGGCGATGACCTCGGCCAATTGGAAAGCCAGCGGTCATGCATCCGATCCCTATATATACCACGCACCCCCAGTTGACTCTCCACCTGTCGCGCAGCTTAAAGAATCATGGGGAAAGTTCACCGACTCCCTGATGTTCGAGTGGATGGGGATCAGCTTCGTGTCTGTCTTGGTGTTCCTGTGCGTCCCTCACTGCTTTTCCCTACGCTTCGGACTGACAATCTTATGAACATCGCTATCAGTGCGGTTTTGATCACGCTTCAGATCGATGGCGCTTTCAAAGACCCTTACATTCGCAGCTCTGCCTTTTTGGCGCTCGTGTGTTCCCTTATGAGCGTTTCGTATGGCATTCTGTATATGATCAGATTTGACGCAATATCCCAAGTGCACAAAATCGCCGAATGGGCAGAGGTTCGCGAATTCAAATCATACAAGTATAAGCTCTCCGCTCATATTTCAACATCTCTAGGAAGCACAGAAAGTAAAAACACCAATCTGGTGGAACGTATGGGTCCTGCTTGCGTTGCCTGCTGTGTGGTTTTCCTGGTAAGCCGATATCGCATCTTGGGGTTCAAAGCTCAGACGAAGTTCAAGGTCTATGATGTTCTACACAACCTGCGTCATGTTATTGGTGTGGCGAACAACCACAGCCAGTGACGCGCCTGCTCAAACTACGTCACTCGCCGCACTCGACCCTCGCATTATCATCACCGTCTTCTTCGCGCTGGGCCTCGTCTACCTGTGTCTCGTAGTCCGCGAGTTTCGTCGTCGCGGAGATCAAACAGACACAGTCAGAAGGAGAGGATGCGAATCAGGAGAATTTTCACGAAACATGTGTTCTTGGAAGGATTGAGACTATCTTTGTACGTTGGCGCGAAGGGACAGTTACAAAGACATTCACGTGTGCTTGACATCTTTGATTATGCCCTCTCCTTGATCCTGATTACGCTTTCTGCCTTCTGTACTTGGAAGTTGTACCTATCTACTATTGTGTTTGAACTGACTTTTGGAATGTACTGCTCATTTTCGTCTAACGACTTACTGTAAATTCGACATTCATGTATGAATCGACCGCAGTTTATGACGAGTACAAGATGAGCGCGAGGGTGCCGGTCATCAGAGTCCGCCAGTCTCCCTCGTATTTTTCGTCTGTCCAGACTATCGACCTCGCCGCGCAGCCATCTCTCGAACGCCGCCAACATCGTAGAGTACCGAGTCTGCATCATATTCATCACATGTCCAGGCTATCAACCTTGCCGCGCAGAGATTTTTGGGGCTAACCAAACCATTCTGGGACTGATAACCGTTTGTATAAGCTATCCCAAAAACAGAAAGCGCGCCGTCAGTGACGGCGCTTTTGATACGACAGGATCAAGTTTTGGCCTGTGGTCTCATGGAAGTTCTTAAAGCAGCCTCTATCATTCCCGAAAAAGCATAGAGACAAATACACATCACCTCACCGATTTCCCGGGACCGACCTACTTCCCCAAATACTGTGATTACTTGTAGTTTATAGGAATCAGATGCAGGAGAAAAGAGACGAAATAAAGGGGAAAAGAGAGGCTTGTGTTACGGCGGCGCCGGATCTCCCGTGCCATGCGTACACTGAGAAGTCGCCAATGAGCCGTCAAGAAGACTTAGTACGGGAGCCTGTAAATAGATATGTGTGGTTCATGCTGTGTGTTACACGAAAGAGGTAGTCAATCGCGCGAGACGTAATATCCTTACAACGGGGATCCTTGATGAACACACTCACCTGACAGGCAGGCCTCTTTCGGAGTATAGGAGCAACGCAGCGCGAGATACAGCAATTGTACAAATCAGATCCACCCACCCGTCGTTTTCCCACCACTGCTAACGCGCCGAAGACGTGCCGTACTCCCTTCAGCTTACGACACACCTTGACCACCGCGGGAGCCGCGCGGGTTTGGCCAGATGTTCTAGCGCGCTAGAGTCGCTGGAAATAACTTGTCTTTTCGGGCTAGTCTGCGCTGGTGCGTGGTGGGTGTGCTCCATTGCGCTAGGGCATGGGAGTAAGACTGGGCGAGTTCAGTCATACGGCGGAATAGTGTTCACGGGCTTGAAGGATGTCTAGAAGGACGTGCCAGTTGATCGTTTAGTTTACCAAATATAGTTCGACAGAGCGTCCTTGATCTGATGATGATGCATAGTAACGTAGCGCCGGTGCCGCAAACGGCATTTAGGACAGAGGCCGTGTAGAGAGCAGAGATATTTTTTCACCAGAAGGTCTCATTCCCATAATAACCAAAAAGAGACTGACAAGATCTGAAGAGATCATAACATGGACAGATCCGTGCTGAAGGTGTGCATCACCCTTCCCTGCGCCCACAGGCGAGGCGAAGAAAGGCTTCTGTGTGCGCCGGCTCACGAGTTCGTGCCAGGAGAAATGCTCTGTCTGAGCAGTGTGTTGCCAGGGTATATATACAAAGAGCACAAGTTGGCAAAAAGAGACACCATGTGGAATGCACGTGGCGATGATGAAAAATTTCCATACTTTGCGTTTCCTCCTGATCGGGCTTTCAACACTGCTTTTTTTGAAAGCAAACATGCATATCTCCATCACGCGCCCGCCTTGCTTGTTGAAAAGAAACGTCGAGGACAGATTGCCGGAAAAGAACAGCTGAGACTGGAAGCCGGCACCCCACACACTGTGTGCACATACTTATGTCAACGATGGTTCTCAGAGATTTGCCCGTTCCAGCCGTGGTGATTGATTGGGCAGTGCCGCGGAGAAATTGATTGATTCTTCGCAACAGCCACTGACTCTCTTTCTTTAAATCGATTCCACCGCCTCTTGTTTGCCAAATTCACAGATGTATGACATGGACAGCGCTGGTCCCAGAGGCGGAGGCTCTATTCCCCCTCCACCCACCGCCAATTTTGAGCCAACTCCTGCTAACAACCCGTTCCCAGGCGCACCACGAGCCGAGTACGCATCT
Organism: Termitomyces sp. T32_za158; assembly: GCA_018857265.1. Lineage (NCBI taxonomy): Eukaryota > Fungi > Basidiomycota > Agaricomycetes > Agaricales > Lyophyllaceae > Termitomyces > Termitomyces sp. T32_za158. Next base: position 38,351 of record JABAJZ010013615.1, on the reverse strand, counting down.
ACCCGCACCACCCGCTCTTTCTCTGACACTCCTGTTTCCCTCCAGCTTCTCCTGGCCCCCTGCCACCGCACCTGCCTGGACGGGCCAATTTCCACAATGGGATTCCTCCAGGCCTCAGGCCCGACAAGCCAACTGGCCTCCCTACGCCAACCCGTTCCCGGCCACGCCATACGACTTCACGCCCGCGCCACGCGGCATACACACGCCCGGTGGTGGCGGCGGGGGGCTTGGCCAACCGATCGCGTCGACTCCGTGGTTCAACGAGGGCGGAGGCGCAGCGCCTGGGGCTCTGCACCAAGAGTGGCCTCAAAACGCAGGCCCCGTGCTCAGGCCCGAACCCTATTTCGGCGGCGGTCTGGAACGCGAAGGGAACGGGTGGCCACAGGGCTCGCCGTACCCACAGGGCTCGCCGTACCGGCATTCCCCTGGGTACTACGCGGGCGGTAGCCCGCTGATGAGGCCCGCATCGGCTGGGTCAAATAGAGCCAGGAACCGTAGTCGCGTCAGGGAGATTGGAGGCCGGTGCGATTGGTTCCATTCTGAGGAGTTTGATACGGATTGTCTCGCGCGACGGCCGAGGGACTACAGGCGCAATTACGAGTCGCGCGGGCGGTTTCTGTCGGCCATCAGGCATTGGAACGAGGTTAAAGGTTATTATATTCGACTTGCACCATGGTTCAGGACTTATCTAATGGTTCAGGACTTATCTACTCGCCCAAAGACTACAAAGACCCAACCAAACGCGTCGTGACCGACCTCCTCCTCCACAAACGCGCTGACCTGCGTGTCTCGTACGACCTACGGTACCCGCCGACTTCTGACTGGCTCACCTTCCCGCACCTCCAACGGGAGTACAACGAGATCGACCTCGCGCAGCTCGCGACGAACCCGCCCGTCGACTTAATGCGCCTCGTACACCCGCTCCTCCCGTGGTACATCGACGTGTACCAGAGCCAAACAAACGGCATCACAGTCCGCGACATCGTCTCGCAGCTGTATTCGGCGCTGCAGGAGCAGATCTCTTCAAAGCATTATTATAACGAGGACCTGAATAGTGCAACACGGGAGCGCATCGCGCGGGCGTATGCACTCAGGACGTACGGGTCTGCGGAGGAGAGGGCGAATGGCATTAGGAAGGTGGATTATTTAGAGGACAAGGTGCTTTTTGTCGGGCTTGTTCGGACGTGGGATAGATCGTGGGAGATGAAGACTATTGCATTATAAATGTATCCGTTCACATTGCACCGTGTATATTGTTATCAACCAGCATTCAGTTATAGCTACGTATTTCCCTCTCTCATTTGGTTTCTTGTATTACTATCGACAATTACTAGACCGTTATAAATGATCTTGAGATAGAACGCAAACTACCAGCAATGTCTGGAAAATTCCCGCTACACTGGGTGCAGGAAACAAGGTTCTTTTGCAAAACAACGTAAAAACACGATCAAAATAATACGATTGATTTCAAAGCCTTGTTTGAATGTTTTTGTAAAACCATAGGAAAAATACTGTAACAAAACTTAAAAATGGTATTCCAATGGTACTTTGCATCTCAATGGTGCTCTTCAATTGCAAAATACCAATCCAAGTTCAATTGAAGTTCAGTTACAATAACCTTTCTATGGTTTTGACAAAACCAATCAAATGAGATTTTGAAATCCTTTGGATTTTTGTATCCTCCCTCTACAAAGGGGAGACAAGCTTGCAATAAGGAAGGATGGGGATGTGATCGAGGGCGCGATCGGTGAGGGGCGTGATTGGAGGGAAACTAATCTGCCCACTCTACATTTCCTATGGAAAGCGCATTATCGAAAGACGCTTTGGGCTTGTATCTTGTTCCGTCTGGGTACTGGGCATCTATCCTCTGCTTGACACTCCTATGTATCTTAATAACTTTCTTCTTCTGCTTCGGAATGAACCGCCCACGACCAAGATTGACACAAATGTGGGAATCCCAAGACGCATCGCCCTTTTGATAGCGATGTTTGATTGGAAATAACTCGAGCAACCACCAGAAGGGTGAGACACTCAGTTGATCGTAAATGGGTGACATGGCATCACGAAGCTCGTGCTCCTCCTCGGACATGATGTTTGCTGGAGTGTCGACTTGAACAGATAATTCCGCCTTGTGACCTGCAGGAATCCGTTGAATATGCACTTTGTCGCTGGGAAGCGGAGGCGGACGCTTCTGGACGTAAGGATAAAGGCCAGCAGGATCAAGCCCCAATGATTTGAGAGATTCCGATATGAACATGATACCTGTGTCAGCTTTAAAGCATTCGCGGATCATCCATCGAAGAGGTATGCGCGCCAGGGTATGAGGGGTCCCATTAGCGACCGACCCACCCCCCACATCTAAGTAGAAGGGAAGCAAACTCCGTATCTGTATTCGAAATGCATAACCTACCACAATGACAGCCTGCGAACCAAACCTTCATGTGCAGAAATCAAACAAGATTACAGGGAGAAGGGAACTCAGGCACATACCTCTTCCACATCAGTTGGACGTTCCACACGAAGGGAGTACTTGCGTTCCATCTTGCGTAGAGTTACCCTCTCATGCCCACGTTTATCTCCATTGTGACCATGGTCGACGTGGTGTTTTGAGACCTCGGGTTTCTGTCCCTGAATTCCTAATGTCGCTTCTCTTTCGTTCGGGCGATTCCAAAGGTTGACTTTAAATCTCGCCCGGCGTTCATCTAGCGCGAGCGCATGCCGGAAGGTCCGAACGATGTGGTTTGAAGTAGTAAAAGGTAGGCGACGTGGGATGAGGCCCACAGAATTGACAGTGTCCCTGTGGTTCTTTTGATAAGAGAAGGTCATATGACGAAGGCGTAAAAGGCAACTGACCACACGCCAATGAACTCTATCGGGACGTCCACAGAAAAAGCCTTTTTGAAAGCGTTCGATTGCTGCCACCCGATTTCGTCGACTCGAGTGAACATCTTGTATGCGAAAGGAACTTGTTGATGATTGCATGCAGGGAGAAGACCAACCTGTCAGTGACTAGTTAAAACGGAGGGATATCGTAATAGAACATTTCTTCCAACTTTGTGGATCATTCCCGCCAGACTCCGCGCTGTATAAGCACCTCTCGAGAATCCGAAGATACAAATCCGATCGCCTGACTGGTCTGTGGAATAACGATGAGTGTAATGACGGAGAATTCCCCTGCACGCAATTCTACGCACAGTTCTGCATTATAAACTCGTATCCGTCTGGCAAGCTCTGTAGTAAGTCTTGCTACAGTCATGAATGTATCGAGGCCATACCCATTACATGTGCAGATAGATTCCAGGCAATCATTTCGTCGAAAACCTGTAGTCAGGTTAGCGTTCGAAGTACTCTCAGTCGTATCAACAAGAATTATATGACCTTGGAAATCTTAGCGACAAGGGGCGTTGCAACTTGTGGTGATGTATATGTCCCAATACCGGCCTGATGAGGTTAAGAATCGTGGAGATGGTGCTTTTTATGAAAAATATAACACCTGATAGTATACCATCTGCTTTTCTCGATCATCCTTCTTTAACAAGGTGAAGAATTCAACGATGTTTGAATTCTGGCCATTCCATGATATCAGATTTAGAGCGGTTGCCACGAAGAAAAAGTCAAAACAAGGCGCACGTCTGAATCAAACCTGTGGACATGGTCAAATTAGGAAGAACTGTAAGCAACCGACTCTTCAGACTGACTGGTCTCCAGTTCCATCGAAACAAAGCACCAACGTCCGCGCTGAATGTGTTGGAGGTATAGATATGGGAAACTCTGATGCTATCTCAGGGTTGCTGTTTTTAGATCCCTGAGTACTCTCGGTGGCGGTGGGAGCGTCAGTCATTGGGGAGAAAAAGGGCTTGTAACTGAAGATAGAGAATACAGACTGCACCGCTCTTGATATACCAAGAGTCCGAACTGTTTGACTCGTGCCTGAGAGTCGATGAAATGTCACGTTTAACTCTACTAAGAAGCAAGAACTCCGGTTGCCTCCTGTGTCGGCACAAAGACTGGCTTGGACATTATCGACGAACACGACCAAAGCTATTTAAATGTGTGCAAGGCGCGAAGCGCGTAATTTGAGCTCGAGTTTCTTAAAACTTACATTTGACGGAGCTGTGAACGAACGTTCCTGCACACATCAGGTGAAGCTCTGGCTGCCGGACGCCGCTCACCGTGGGAGATGTGCCGCGTCGTGTGGGTTTTGTTTCCTAGGGTGATAAGGTGTCTTTGGACCTGCCCAAGTTTCAAACTGACGGGTGGAAGGTTTGCGCATTTTCCAGATTATGCAGTGACGTTGGATCACGTATAAGCCGGTTTGAGCTTGTCAAGCAAGCTTCCTCACAGGAGCCCGTCATACGTACATGAGCTGACCGCTTATCCGATATCTGGTTCTTGATGGGATCGAGGTAGACGATCGTCGCCCTCCCCTCGAACAGGAGAAGATCGTATTTCTTTCACGTGACCGTGGCATGAACGTTCAGAACGTTCAACGTCAGTCCGCGTCACCTTCGAGACGCGTAATAATCCCGCATAGATGCGCTCTGCTTGTAATAGCCCACCAACATAGTCGGTGAGCCCTATTGATCAGCCTTCCTGACCGAACTTTGTTGACGAGAGTTCACAAGTGCACCCTCAGTCGACTATTTCACATTGAGTGACCGAGGACTAAAACTTCGTTTAACTCTACGCCTGTGGTTGGCAGTATGGTGTATATAAATATACACAAGACGCTAAATCTTGCCCATACAGTCAAGCTGTGAAACAAAGAGGATGTGCGGTAAGTAAGATAAATAAATAAATTGACGTTTTCAGGTCGTGGTGTACATAGGAGGAAGATCTTCCACTATTATATTGGGGTTTTGTGATGGATCTAGTCGTATACCACTGTCCTGGTGTACGACGGGGGTAATAATTGGTTCAACTAGCCTATTCTTGCGTGCCGCGCGTATTTGATCGACGGTTCCGGCTGCATACCCACTTACATCCGAAGTATCAACGCTGGTGTTATGGGTGTATGAGATGCTCCGATTGACGTCGGAGGAGTTGTTGTTCCTTTCGCTTTCTAGTAACGCGGAGCTTGGTGTCAATGACAGGTCGCCTTGGCTGCGTACATGAGGCGAGGGCTGATCTCCGCCAGCGAAGAGATAAGAAAATGTGAAAGGCTCAGCTTGCATATGTGAAGGTGTTTGGGCTTGCTCGGTTTGCAGACATGGACTATAACCATTGTCAAGGAATCTGACGTTAGACTTTACATGTGAAGCACGACGCCGATGCCACCACCAAAAGGCGAACAGCAGGATAGCGATCGTTACGAGTCCGCCAATTACTCCGCCAATGATGGGACCTATCAAAGTATTCGAGTGTGGCGTTGGGGAGGGAGTAGAAACAGACGGCACGGTGGGACTAGAGATGGAGGAGGCTTGAGAAGAGGTGAAAGTAGCACCTGTAGTGGGAACCGCAGTTGAAGAGACATTTAAATTTGTGGTCACAAGTAACGGTGCGTGAGTGACTACAAGGTAATCCAGGGTAAGGGGTGTATCGCTTCCGTCATAGGTGACGATGATTGTATGATCTCCGAGAGGGAGGTTCGGTGTTGTGAAGAATTCTTGATTGTACACAGTGGTGGTAGCATCTGAAGGAAGTCCTTTGAGTACAAAACTTGTTGGATCCCCGCCGTCAATGGAGTAAGAAGCTTTAGATTCACTGTGAGGAAGTTCTGTGGGGATAAACCCAACCCAGGTTAGGCCGGTCCCTGTACAATGAGCATATGATCATCTAGTTATTATCAAAACGGAAACGGCTGACTGACCGACAAATTTAAATTGCATTGTTGAGCCTATTCTCGTCGTCATGTTGGCGGTACCACCCAGTTCTCTCCAGGAATCATCGTACATTATAGCTGAGTCGGTGTTTTGAACAAGAAGAGTGGCAGAAGAGTCTACCGGAGAAGGAATGAAAGTGAGGTAGTCAAACCAAAACGTATTCCCCGCGGTTGTAACATTAATCGTAATTACGTGGGGCCCGTCAATCTTAGTTTCCTGCTGACATAGTGGCCAATTCTTCTCGGCGAATTGGAAAGGTTCAGTTGCTCCAATGCTTCTTCCATCGACAAAACATTCCCATTTTGGATCAAATCTCATCCCGTTGTCAATTTGCTTGAGGCTTGTCGTGCCCCAGACGGTGACCGAAGAGCCTAAAGTACCATATTAACAGACCAGAAGCATAGTAGACATTCGGGACGTTCTACCATTATACGAGAAAGATAGACTATCGTTCCCTCTTGTTCCATGGGAAGTACTCTTATATGTAGGGCCAAAATTGCCGACATTATCCTGACTTCCTTGATCTTGAAACCATCCTGGGCCGGCATAGAGAATTTCTGTATTACTGTCGTCGATAACTACTTGACGGGGTGGGGAAACCATTGGTAGTGATCTTTGACGGTCAAATTATGCAGATGGTGAAGGGAGGGTAAAAGAGATGGTAGAACAGCACCGGTCGCCCCTCGTGGCCCATTGGAGTGATCATGCATCGATCCTGAACACTGCCTAATGTGATGGAAACTATGAGAAAATTTTTTCAAAGGCATCATCAGTAGGGCTTAAAAAAGATGATAATGATGGTTTGTTGTAAACATATCATTCGGAGCAGGGGTGTCAATCTCTGATCGTCGGAAATTCGAAGCGCAAAACAGGCTAATCCATGATGAATGTTATGTACTTCAAACGCGCATTCAAATTCAAGAAGTAGGACATCACAACACTGTCGTACAACTCTATGTCAAACTAGGAATTTGAGACATGATCACGGAACAACCATAGGCTTTGAGGACATCCTGAAACTTACGCTATAGGCAAGATGCGATGCGGACCAATTGAATTGTGGAAAGCTACTGAATTTTATCGCGATGGAGGCACTTGGTCTGTAATTAGTCGAAAATGATAGCAGTCTCAAATTCGATTCAGCAAGCCTTAGCTAATAGTATACTCAGTCAATCATACCTGTCGCAATTCCATTGAAGACTGATCAGGAGATGAGTCGACATTGTCTGGAGGGAAAATGGCCGCCCGAGACATGTATCTCCGGCGAATCTCAGCCATGTATATGCCGCAGGACGCTGAGACTAGTCAAGATTCGAACGGAATATCCACCGGACATCATCATTCAAGGAGTGTACGGGGACCATTGACCTTCCTGATCATCGCAATTTGAGAGAACTAGGTTTCGATTTGGTTTTACCAATAAACGTTTGGAAAACACTGCTTACTATCAAGGATGGAATTCCCCTGTAGTTGGAGGCTACGTTACGCTCACAACGCCGATATGGGGCCTCTCCGCCTCTAATCATCTATCATATTCTGAATACTTGTGGTTGATCAGCCAAATATGTGATCTTGATAGAGAACGCACAAAGAGTGGAAAGAACGAACGGACCGTAACGGACCTAGGGGCGTGTATTCCTTACCAAGCGGCATTTGCAGGAGCATATGAACTACGGAGTGTACAAAGAGTGTTATCAAGAGCTGGGATCATGGCAGGAGTTATTGAGTCTGCTGGAAAATACCGAAGACGATGTGCACGTGCCATCATAATCGTCGTTCGATGACAAGAATGCCAATTTTCACTCAGTCTAGACTACGAGGGCGGAACTCGAAACATGGCGACAGAGGAGCTTGTCGCTCTAGCGATATTTACTTCGTACTTTGCGATAATACTTTCAATCTTCTTGCTGATCCTTAGTGATCTGTATCAACTATCGTCATACCATGGTCAGCGAAAAGCGAGGTGGGCTTTCAAACTGTTGACCGTGGGGTCACTCGTGCACACCTGGCGGCGTGAGTTCCTCGCTGTATTTCCAGCCACTCCATATTCAAGATCAATTTCTCATTTCTAGATATGTTCAGGTTTCTTTATGTAAGGAAAAACTTCTCTTTGTGAACGATCGTATCTCATGACACTTATGTCCGTCAGTGGAGCTTCTGCTCATATGAAGCTACTCTAGGCCAAGAGCTATCAAGCCTTCCAATCATGACCCGGGTTACTTCGTGGCTTGTGAATACCTCACTTTTTGAACAAGCATGGGTTACCGTCTCTTTTGGGTCATTTAATTGGTGGTGGAGTCAGCAGTTGTGTCTCTATACCGTCGGACCATGGACAGTATTTTTAACCATCAGAGGTGAGCCAGAAATCTATCATTTTGTAACTGATACTTAAGTAGGAATGTAAGGGCGAGAACATGGTGTTAAGCATGTATGGGCTTACATGCTTTTAGGCCAACTGGTCGCCATCTCCGTCGCCTCAAATCTCTTCTACCTCGCCTTGGTCCTTTCATCCGCTGCGCAGAAGTCAAAACCCCGAAAATCCAAAGAAGTCCATGCCGCGTCAGCGCCAGCATCATTGTATATCCCTGTTTTGCTGTCGTTTGCTACCGTAGCGTACTCGCCGGACACAAATGTGCATGATGGGACATTCCTATACAATTTATTGGCAATGCACAGTCTGATCTTCATACCTCTTATCACCCGCCCTATTTCGGGCCCCCTTCCCAAGCTTTCCTTAGGAACGCTGATCGTGTTGCTTTCTCTCCTCACTTTCATCCTGCATCTTCGCGCCAGCATATTTGCTGTCCGTAGTGTCTCTCCCAATGGAGATATGTTATCCTTGCGGACCTGGTCCGCCGTCGCAACACGTACATGGAATGTCCTTCACGCACACCATCCAGCACAGTCATCGATTGGTTGGGACGTCGTATGGACATATGCATCAGTAATGATTTGGTTTGCAATCGTTCAATGCCGGAAGTTTCTGGCACTTACCGCGAAGACTTCATCAATTGGAAGGGCACGAATACGAACAAAAGAAAGTTGAAGGTGCTAGCACAGCAATATATAGTAATGGACTGCAGATAGGTAAGATGGATAACTCAGGTCACGGACCGATGACCAATATACCTGCTTTTTATCTGCGCTAAGAGTTACAAGATTATTCTGCCGCTCTCTACAATGGATTTATTGTTACTTGGGTGGGTCCCTTGAGAGACTCGAGAGGGTGTAATCAATCCACCCACTCAACATTTCTCAATTTAAGTGCAGCTTGAAAAGATGCCTTGGGCTCGTACTTGGAACCATCTGGATATTGTGCTTCCATCCGCTGTTTGACACTCCTGTGTACTTTGATGACATGAGTCTTCTGTCGCGGAATAAAGCGGCCCCGGCCAAGATTCGGGTAGACTGTTGAGGCCCACGAATTATCACTCTTTTGATAACGGTGGCTCATGGGGAGCAACTCGAGAATCCACCATAACGGAACCAAGCTGAGCTGATCGTAGATTGGAGACAATGCGTCGAGCAACTCATGTGCCTCCTCAGACTGAGTTAGTTCTGTTCTTGAAGAGGCCTTGAGCTTCCGCTGGGTGGCAGTCGGAATGTTTTGGATGTACGCGTTGCCGACAGAAAGTGGGGAAGGACGTTGCTTTACATGGGGATAGAGGGTCGCAGGGTCGAGCCCAACTCTGCGAAGCCCTTCAGAGACGAAGATAATGCCAGAATTAGCCTTGAAGCATTCGCGGATCATCCATCGGAGAGGGATGCGAGCGAGCGTATAAGGAGTACCATTCTCCACGGAGCCTCCGCCGACATCTGTCGTATACTCAGCTATGTGGCCGGTATTTTAAGGAGTACAGATTGGCTCACCACAATGGGCCCCTGCAAACCACACCTGAAAAAGGTAATTATCTCTGCGAGTCGTATGTATATTGACGGAAAGGACATACTTCCTCAACATCTGTAGAGGGAACGGAGTGCCCTGGGTATATCTGCTCCACAGCATGAAAAATGTCGTCTTCCCCTTCAGTAACAGTCTTCTTCACACCGGCAGCCGCTACTGAGAGCTCTGGTTTCTGGCCCTCGACACCGAGTGATAATTCCTTTTCGCTAGGCCGGTTCCATAGATTCGCCTTGAACTTTGCACGACGCTCGTCAAGCGCGACAGCGTGTCTAAATGTGCGAACAATCGTGTTCGATGTGGTGAATGGCAAACGTTTTGGAATAAGGCCGACCGAACTAACGGTGTCCCTTCAAGGAAGATCAACATACCGTATCAAAACTTGATTTCATGAAAGTTACCAAACGCCGATAAACTCGATCGGAACATCAATGGAGAATGCCTGCTTAAAGGTATTGGATTGCTTCCATCCTACTTCATCGGTTCGGCTATACATTCTATATGCAAAAGGAACTTGCTGGACATTGAAGGCCGGAAGTAGCCCAACCTACACAAGCTCAGGAAGCAACGCCATGTCATATGCAAGAGCATGCCTTGTGGATCATCCCAGCCAGACTTCTGGCAGTATAAGCACCTCTAGAGAAACCAAAGATGCAAATGCGATCGCCCGCCTGGTCTAAACAGAGACAGAGATGAGTGGTATATAAACAGAATGAACTAAGAGCACGGCTGACAATTCTGCATGAGGAACTCATACCCTCCTGCAAGGACAACCACTGTCAACAAGAAGAGAAGGGAAATGGTTCATTTTTACCCATCACATGTGTAGATAGGTCCCAAGCAACAGCTTCATCAAGTGTCTGGCGTACCATCAGTCTAGAGAACTCGTGAACACTCATAAATCCTACCTTCGAAAGCTTAGCTGCCAAAGGTGTGGCTATTTGAGGCGAGGTGTAAGTGCCGATTCCAGCCTATTTGATATATAAGTCATCAAGCGATGATAGGTGCAAGGATACAATACCTGGTAATAAACCATCTGTTTGGTTCTGTCGTCCTTCTTTAACATGGAGAAAAATTCTACGATATTGGAGTTCTTATGTTTCTCAGTTATAGGATTACGCTCTAGTGTTGTAAAAGCCTACGTCAGAGTCGAATCTATAAAACTGATTGAACAATCATGGCACTCTGAGCTGAGGTTGCTCACTGATCGCCTGTCCCATCGAAGCAGAGAACTAGAGTCCTCCGAGCCATCGCCGGCCTTACTGGGATCGACCAAGGAAAGACTGCATCGGCCGCTCCAGGGGTACCTACTGTCGATGACTGCGGACTGCCGGTGACCGTTGCAGGATCGCTGACGAGAGTAGCAGTTGAGGCCTCTCCAATGTGGTGCTGTGACATACGGATAGGTGTTGCTTTTGAGAAAGAGTCTGATATAAGCGCAGTTCAACTGTTTTATCCATGTAACTGTCAAATCAGATGGGAACTGAAACCTCCGACAGATACGAAGTGAGAAAGTCACGGGGCTCCCAGGCTCTAGAAGATTGCCGCTGGGCATGAAACTCGTAAGAGTATCGAGGTAAAGAAACATCCTTTTCGGTGTCGACTTTTAGCTCGGTTCGTCAAGCCCATTGAAGATGATAATTGGCATGAAGAACATGTACGGCAAATTCAATTCCAGAGTCCAGACCTGTTACCTTGTGGTAACTATTTATGCTGTGGCAGTAAGATATTGTTGCACCAGTGAGTAAATTCCAAAACAAGTTGTGTTCACAGTGGCCGTGAGGTATGAAATGTTGACACCAGTGCAATTGAGCACCACACTCCCACGGTCACCGTGGGACGAGATGGGCCTTGCTTGGACTGATGTAAAGCGATAGCATTAATCAAACAGGAAGGTCCTCCTAGTGCATGGCGGGATCCATTTTTCAAGCAAATCATCCTGTCAAGAATGTCAAGTCTGCCTTTGGCATCTTTAATCTCTCGGCGGAGACACACTAGAGCTACGAGAGATCCCAGAGAACTGACATCTTCAATGTTCGGTGACCGCTCACTCTGAGAGTCACTGGTGTCCCGGAGTTCTGAGAGACGATCCCAAAGACGTTTGGTATTTAAATTCTTCCAGATCTCTGTGCGTGTATCAGCGACTCACCTCAGTCATGCACAAATGACCGGGGGGGTTTTTTGTGATGTCGTAATACATATATATCCGTGTACGAATAACAAGGGTCAAAGAGTAATTTGGACAATGGAAAGTGGGTGAGTGGCCGTGGCCACGGCTACAGGCATGCAAGATCAAGGTGTCTGTTTATCTGGTATCCCGGATTGGTGCTCGATAATGTGTGCCAATGGAGTACAGTTTATGCATAGGTGCGAACGTATCATCTTCAAAGAGATACAGCCTAGATTCCAACTATGGTAGTCCAACATGCAGTGGATATCTACTGTAAAACTAATGATTCCTACAATTTGAATGCAAGTCTTCCCATGGCAAATCACAGGCATTGGCTGTACTATTGATGACAACGATTATGAGTATATTCATTGTTACAAAAAAGGAGAAAGAAAACCTACATAGTCGTTGATGACGGTGCAAGTGTATGGCGCCACGCAAACAGTCGGTCCAGTCCATCCAATACCGCCGCATTGGCCGTACTGACCTGCAGTAGCAGTTGAGGTCGAGGTCGAGGTTGACGATGTAACTGTAGAAGTGGTCCTCGTTGATGCCGTAACCGGTGTAGAAGTGGTGGAGGGCGCAGACTGAGAGGTGGAAGGATTGCTGCTACCACCACAGGTGAAAACAGGGGGTCCTGGAGATGGTCACGCCGGGAAGGACAAGCTGGCTGTCACTTATCATACCTGGAATTTTGTAACTAGTGAGGGGAGGATAGTAGATGTTGACGGTGATACCGGGGTCAGAGCCTGGATAGGTGCAAGGTTTGGAATGTTTGAATTGAGCAAAGGGAGGGGCTCTGCCACTCACCGGCATAGGCGCCAGGGAAGCTGACTGTGGAGGGCACTGTACTACCACCACCGGTGATCTGCAGTTGAGCACATTCCATCTGTGATTGAAATACCGTCATCATAACTCTGATGGTGTAGTAATAAAACCTGCATAGAATTGGGCACCCGGGTACGTTGATGCGCCGTGCAAAGCTAGATTAAACTTAAGTTTATAGCCTTTTCTTGAACAATTAGACGCATCTCACCGATAATCTCGTGACGAAGTAGGTATTGCCCTGGAGGAATGCACGATGGAATGGAAAAGGTAACTTTGCCCTTGTTAGCGACCAACCGGTCAACACCCCACGTCCCATCAGCATCGAGCCCATCTTCGTATATCTTGAACCATTTAAGGCCAGTGACCGTACTTTGTGTCGCATCAGGAATGGCGGCGCTTGGTAGTTTCCGGTAAGACCATCGTTAGCAAGACAGCTAGACGCACTTACAGGTATGAGATTACTGGGCCTTTGTGAGAAGGATCGATGGGATCTGCAGGATCACTAGGATCTGCTCCAGCGAGACTATGGTGCCATTCTGTGGTCACAGTACTGCCAGCCGGGACCGTGATAACTGCCTGAGAAATGGGTTGGTGATAGGGATTGATACCGCCGTTGCAAATGATATCTATTCAAGGTAAAGGCGTGCACGGCTATTTGTGAAGTAGAAACAGCTAACCATTTGAAGTAACATCGGTGATAGGCTGCAAGTAAAATACATATAAGTTTCAAAGCCCATGCACCTGGGAAGGAAGTAACACGTACTCCATCATAGTCTGGCACCCGAATACCTGTCAAATGGCCTTGATCAACTCCATTGACGTACAATTCCTGTATTTCGAGCGGTTGGATATTATAAAAGACGACGAGAAATTCGATTCTCACTTGGAAGATGGTGTGCGCAGAAGCGGATGCGGCAAGCACAGAAAAAACAGCAGAAGATAGGGCGGCACGCATTTTGGACTTGACAATGAAAAGATACCAAGCCTTGAAGAGCGGTTTTTATATACCAAGCATGACCTGAAAATAATTCAGGCGAATTAAGCCTCACGAGGCCGCCATAGGACAAGAGATCAATTTGAAGAGACGATATCATCAGTGTGGGATTATTTTGGGAAAAAAATCGGTAAATCATTCAGCCATAGCATCTGTAACTTGCGAATGCGACATTTACCAGAAGAACATCCGGCAGTCCAGGCGACCCGAGTTGCAAGGACACTGGGTTTGTCATTTGACCTCGGAATGATAGAGTGCAGGCAAGACGCGCGACCCTGCTTAGACACGGACCCCAGGTCAACTGAAACCGGCAATTTGTAAGGCTACAGGCGCCCAGGTCAGGAGGAGTTCAAAAACTCTGAAGCTCAAACACAGTTTTGAGCAAAATGGACAACGTCCGAGAAGTTAGGTTGATTCTACATCTGAGGTCCATTATCCGGTCTCCAGATTCCAAAGCGATGAATGGTCAATAGAGCGTAGAAAGTGCGACACACAACAGTTTTGAGGTAGATTTGGATTCTGTTCATGATAAATGACCAGAGACTGAATGGCCTTCACGTGGCAAAAGATGTCGATTGCTCGGATGGAAACACCTCAAATCCTGTGATTTAGTAATCATCGAGATTCAGAAAAGTTCACGAAGATTTCACATTTGTAATTATAAGAAACAATAAATCAGAGGGTCAATTTGACTTGACAAGGCTTGCTTGCCTGGCGCGCTTGCCTGGCACACATTTTCAAAGCTTCAATGCGGGGTTGGCACAAACAAGGCGCCGGAGAATCTAGGCATCTTGTGAGTGGTCACATGCTCAGAGAAAGAGAAATATGCTATTGCCATCAGGTCAGGGACTATGATCAATGCGCCCTTGGCATCATCGCAGAGATTGAAAAGTGCCTTTCCGAAGAAGAGACGCAGTCTGCTTAACTGCGAACCTCCTTTACCAACCTAGGACCTTCAACTCCCGCGACTCTCGCTGATTGGCGTTATCGCATGTAGATAAAGCGTTCCCTCCCCCTCAGCTTGTCGTTTGCCATCCTGATTCCTCATATCTTGTTACGACCTGTGAATTCATGAAGGGGATGTACGGCGTTTTGACTGTAATCAAGCTGTGGTGACATCGGACTAGTTCTCTTGCATGGTTATCTGGTTTTTAAGTTCTGGGATTGTGGTTGAGGCATGACGAATTTTATTATCATGCGCTCACCAGAAGGAGAGGCGTGTCAGAAACTTCTTTATTCTTACCGCACATAGTCTTGCCAATCTTGAACGCTTTTTTGCTACGTTTCGCGAGTCCTGACCTCGTTCGCAAGGCTGATGGAGACTTCTGCCTTGAGAACATAATGTAATGTACCCTACCTTTATTGCCTGCTCTTGAACACATCTTCCATCACCCTCGATACTGTCGAAAAAGCCTTGAGCAATCGCGTAAAATGGGGACACAGGACAGTTCCTACGACGGAGTCTCACAAAGCTAGATGTCCATGCCGATAAACCACAATAGAGTACAGGACTATGCCGTTTCAGTTATGTTCAATAGACTTTGAACACTTTTCTTCCACATGAAGGCATCTCGATAGAGTAAGATCTCCTCGAAAAACAAGCCCTTTCCTTCGTCGTTGAGCGCGCGATGGCTGATCAAAGAATGATTTCATTTGCTCTGCGATCTAGGATACACTATAAATACATTTTCCATCATCAGACGGCGCAAAGGACAGTATGCACACCCAATTCACGCCCTCCAAGCACCCTTTACGGAAGGTTTCCTCTTGCCTGGAGCAGCGGATTCCCCATCATCCCGCTTGCTTCTCAATCCCGATGGGTTCTTCGATCGTGTATTTGTCCTGCCCCGCATAGGCACTGATGTTGGGGGTGAACTAGACCTCGAACGAGTATGAGAGGAGTGGGAATTCCGGGATGATACGCGCGAAACGTGAAGTGGAGACTCGGCGGCCTGATGAGTAGGCATCAGTGCCTGAGTAGCTTGAGGTCGCGGAGCGGTGTTTAATGTCAAAGGGGAGGGGGTTGACGATGTGTAAGGTGGAATTGGTGCGGAGTGACATCTTGACGGCGATGGAGAAGCTGACGAGGTAGGCTCGGGACTCGAACTTGGGCGTGCGGATACTTTCATCTTCATCGGAACCTGTTGGAATTCGAGCTCATCCTCGTCGTCACATTCGGGAATCGTGCTCAGGATCCGTGTATGCTGTGGGTCGGTCTCCCAAGTGAAGACGAGCTCACGCATGAACGTCTCCGAGAGCTCATCATCTAGCTCCTGCTCGTCGCGCTTGTCGTTCTCGCGCCTGTGGACACGAATCGGCGTAGGCGACACGTACCCGTCGTCGTCGTCGTCATCCGCAGAAATGAGAAAAGGGTTTCTGGAACTGAACGAGCGGCGGACACCCACGAGCCCAAGGCCGTCAAAGTCCCCAGGTTTCCCGTCTCGGCGTGAAATGCCGGAGATTCCAAGACCGACGAGGTGCGACGGGGACGGAGTGTTCGGAAACGAGGAATTTGATGATGGAATATCATGTCGAGGAGAAAAAAGATCATTCTTATCAAGGGAACGCAATGGAGTTATCAGACTATCTTCCGAACATGATGACGAGGTCGACGTATCGCTACTAAGCGAGATATCGAAGGAACCGGAAGAGGTGTCGGCCGAGTCGGCAGCCGCAGCCGCAGCCGGGGTAAATGAAACCTTGGGATCAGCGGCAGTACCCTTGAGGTAGGGGCTCGTCGAGAGAATGAGTCCGCGGACGAGGGGAGGCGCTTCACCATCAGGGCTCACAGGAGGCGATTCTGGCGACTGGGGTGTTCGAGGAGAAACCAGGGCATCGTGGAAATCCACCGGCCCAAAGAAAGAGAGACGTGACAAGGCTGAAGACAAGTATCGCGCTATAGAAGACATAAGAACAATGAGCGTGTGTACAGTATAGAATGTAGCGGTTTGTGAAGGGCGTTACTACGAAGGTGCGTTTACCTATCCGTCCGCTTTTGAAGTATTGTCATGCGGCTAACTCTTTTCGAAGAGATTAACATTTCGGTTTCGTGGCTGACCAGGCAGGCCTCAAGTACTTATGACCGCAGCTAAGTCAGCCAAATGGAAGCTATTGGCTCGCAGTCATGTGACCTTCGGACTTTGCCGGGTATCGCACTCGAGCAGTAAGTAGATAGATACCTTACCTGTCAATGTTGGACAGTTTAAATAAGTACATAGCAACGGGAATATTACATACCTGCCTTGTAGCTATTCTATAGCGTAGGTACATAACAGAATAATAACATAGTAACAAATACAGAGCATCAAACAAGACTTCTAAGGTGTATCGATACAGCTCAAGGACCAACAACCCTTAGAAACACTGGAAACCAGGAGAATGGTGGGTTCCATAAAGAAAATTGATGGTTCAGACTGCGGTGTACATGGGAGGGTTATCTTCCACTATTTCATTGGTCTGTGGCAATGAAGTAGACCTTTGTGCATATGACATATGGCTTTTACTGTATACATTGGGTGGGGGCTGTATTCCGCCGGCAATGGGAGAAGATAATGTGAAAGGTTCGGCTTGCAGGCGCTGTATGGAGGGCATAATTTTCTTCAAGAAACCCTTGCCAGACTTTATATGTAATGCACAACGCCGAAGCCACCACCAAAAGATGAACAGCAAAATAGCGATTGCCGCGAGTCCACCGACCACCCCACCTACAATGGGACCTATCGGAGTGCTTGAGCGCGGCATCGGCGAGGTAGTAGCAGCAGACGAGGTGGGAAGGGGACTAGATGTGATGGCAGATGCAGACGTAGTAACAGAAGTGTTTGCAGTCATTGGTAACGATGCGTTATTAATGAGGAGGTAGTCCAGAGTAAGTGGAGTAGAAGTAGAACCTGCATTACTTCCTTCGTAGGTTACGGTGATTGTATGAGGTCCGAAATCGAGAGGCGGTGTTGTGAAAAATGCTTCATTGTAAATGGTGGCATTGGCAGCTGCAGAAAGTCCTCTAAGGTTGAATTTTGTTGAAGGCCCGTTGTCAATGGAGTAAGAAGCAAAAGATCCGTTGTGAGGTTGTAGATGAGGAATATAACCAACCCAAGTGAGGCTGGTCCCTGTATGATAAGGTAATGTTCATGCATCTGTTGAAGAGAAGAGGAAAAAACTAAACTGACCTACAAAACTGAAGTTCGCTTTTGAGCCTATCATTGATGTCATGTTCGCGTCTCCGTTTAGGTCTGCCCACCCGGCTCCATATCCTATAGCTGAATCGGTGTTTTGAGCACGAAGGACAGCAGGAGTATGGGAGGATGCTGGAGAAGGAGTGAAAGCAATGTAGTCAAGCCAAAAAGTATTCCCTGCGCTCGTAACATTGACTGTAATTGTGTGGGGCCCGTCAGACATAGTTACCTGCTGGCATAGCAACTGATTGTTCTCGAGAAACAGGGAAGGCCAGTTTCCAATGTTAATTCCATCGACAAAACATTCCCATTTGGGCATGGCAGATTCTTTGCCCTTCGTACCCCAGACAGCCACAGAAGAGCCTTAATACTCGATCAGCCGGAAGTACAACAGACATGCGGGGTTGCCCACCGACAAACGAGAAAGAGAAGCTATCCTTCCCATTTGTCCAATGAGAAGTTTTCTGGTATGTTGGGCCATAATTTCCGACATTATCGTGACTGCCTTGATCGGGGAACCAACCTGAACCGACGTAACGGATCTGGCTGTCGCTGTCGTCGATCACTACCTGACGGGGGGGTGATACCATTTCTGGAGTTCTTGACGCGTGCAGAGGACAAAGGGAAGAAAGGTGAAACGTTGAATGCAGAAGCAATCTTCTATTTTATGCCATGTTTGGAGTTCAATGATTCATATATCGTCTGAGCGAGTAATGATGCATGATGCACAGGTTATGGGGTGTTAGCCAGCAATATACGTTTAGCAATTTGATTGACGTCGGGCGTGCCACTGGTACCCAACAGTAACCATGACAATGAGCTCCAGAAGATTCAACATTGCAACTTCCGGAGCAAAGTATAAGGGATGGCGATGAACAAAGTCGAAGTGGAGCCTTCGAGTCATCTTGGATCAATATTAATTCATTGGAAAGCTGTATGCAGCGAAACCCGATGTTCGGATTACAAACTTCCAATCCTCACGGACACTTCGTTATTTTTCGCTCCTTCGTTTCATGTCACACCTCAATTGAACTGTTAGTATCCAAAAAGTATTATTCCCTTCCATTCGCTCGCCTTGCTCACGTTTCCTAGTGTTAGGCAGGGTCCATTTCGGGAGTGACGAGTGACGACGAATGATTTATGCATTTTGCAATGAAGAGGTGGAATCGCAATTAACAAACGTTGTCGAGATACTGCAAGGAAGAGGTGGATTATATATGTCAGTTTACAAACGATTCAAGATCAAATAAAAGAATGTAAATCACAGATTGTCATATACTGTGAAATGCGGAACCGACCGCAACATCTTGTATAGGATTCTCGTATAAGACGACGAGAGGAACACTTGGAACGAAGGTGTCGAAGGGACGTTGAGGACATATTTTTCCGCCTCCTTATACACGCAAACTGTACACATTCGATTTAGCAGGCTTGGGGCAGCATGGTATCATTGTAGGTATTGTATTTGCGCGAGTCTGTTCTCGTATCGCACGCACTGGGTACGCTGGTGTGTCTTCTGCTGATACCTGTCATTTTGACTGGAGACAAACTGGAATTTGAACACAGCTTGATTTCGAAAATGCTCCGCTGCCGGATAAGATAAGATTATGATAACGTGGCATCGGATCAGTTCCAAACTTTCCTTTGCACTTCTATGGCTCCTCGCCTCAACAGACGTCAGCAGCGCGAGCTTGAGGAGCTTTCTGCTTTAGGTGTAGGCGCTCAGCCTACGTCAGATGCTGTCACCGATGAAGAGGAGGTGAAGGAGTCGAAGCCGGGTGTCGGGTTTTCTAGGCGGGTGCGTTGTTTGATGTTGGGCTGTGAGTCAACATGCTGAAATTCATGGGATAGTTTCTAATGGAAGAAGAGGCCAGTGTAGAAGGAGATGAGGAGGAGGAGGAAGTGACACCTGCTGCGTCTCAACGGAAGGTACGCTCAGCCACACTGAACTAGTAACATATTTCAAACTGATACTGATATGGGCGCGTCACCTCGCAGAAAAAGAAAAACAAGAAGAAAACAGTGCCAGTCTCTATACCCAATCTACCGCCGAAGAACGAGAAAAAGGCCGCGAAGCGCGCAAAAGCAAAGGAGAAAAAGGCGGGAGACGATGAGCTCGACCAAGCGTTAGCTGAATTATCGCTCAAGTCCGTCTTTTCCCTTGTACTGTCTCTATGCTCCCTTATCACCCTCTTATTTTTCTATCAGATATTCTTCTGCTACATCCTCAACATCAACCGGCTCTCGCCCACCCTTCCCAACGCCGAACACGCTAAACAATCTTCTTGCTGTCTCCCTCGTTCACCTAGACTCTACAGCCGAAATGCGTAAATTCTTCGGCTCTAAAGTCATCTCATCATCGACAAACTCTTCTTCCACTGCTGGATCTTCTCGGAACTCTCGACGTGCACCAGCAATTAAACAGAAATCAAACTTGACAAGACCACAGCCAGGGTGGTGGAGCGCGAGTCAGAGGGAGGGATTATCGATCAGGGGTCTTGATGCGATGGAGGTGAGGGAGCTGGAGGGTAGGCGGGGGTGGGACACGGAGGCCGGGAATGGGAATGGGAATGAGGAGGAGAAGTGGTGGACGGTGGAGTACAGCCAGAGATACAAGAGTTTGACGAAGCTGTTTATCCAGGCCGTTATGAGTGGACGTATGTTCATTTTTTCATCTCTTTTCCGATACACTGATCCATGATACTACACTGTGATAGACCCTGACGCGTTATGGGAAGTCCAACGCAAGCTTCCGTGGCATGCAGATAACCTCCTTCAGTTAGCGGAGGTGTATCGTCATCGCGAGGGTACATTTATCTCCTCTTTCCAGACTTTATGCCCAAATTGACTTACCATGCGTAGAATACGCACAAGCTGTTGACTTTGTCGATCGTGCTCTGTTTACATATGAACGTGCCTTTATTGGCGCCTTCACGTTCACGACTGGCACAAACAGGCTCGATTTCGACCGCGTCGAAAACCGCCCTTTCTTCCTTGCTCTCCATCGACAAATCACGTACGTCCTTCCAGTGCTCAGAGATCAAGCGACTCTAACTTATTTTCAGTGACCTTCAGCGACGGGGATGCACCCGCACCGCATTTGAGTTCTCCCGACTCCTGTACGCGCTCGACCCCCACTCCGACCCGCACGGTGCAGTTTTCCATCTCAATTTGTTGGCAGTGAAGGGTGGGATGGGGCAGTGGCTGGTAGATGTATTTGAGTATTTTGATCAAGTGCGCGAGGGACAGGAACGGAAGGAGGGAGGGAGGGGCGCGTGGGGTGCGTGGGCAAGTGGAGCGGTGAAGGACCATGAGAGGAAGAGGATGGATCCAAGTTTGCTACCCGGATGGGCATATGCGAAGGCGCTAGTGTTGAGGGTTGCGGAGGGGGTAAGTTTCCTTTCTAAATCTTTTGTCCTTGGGGCGCAAGACATTAACGTCTACATAATTTCAGGATAACGCCAGCCCTACATCTCTTAGCACGATAGCTCTTGAAGAAGCTATACGATCTTTTCCGGAAGTCGTGCCACTCCTTGCGGATAAGTTGGAAATTGCGCTTCCTGGGTATATACGCTCGCATCAGAGTTTCCGAGTGTATACGGATGCCGGGTACGTCGTCCTTCTACTCTTACAGATCACAAAACTAACACATAACACTGGTGCTATGCAGAAACCTTTCACCCTCACACGCAGCTCTACAAGCCCTAGCGCACATGTACACGACTCACTCCTCCACACCCTGGAAAGATCCCTCGTCCTCATTTCTCCCCTCCTGGTTCCTTTCTACGACTACCTCCCTGTTCCCCGCGCCCTCCTCCCTCCCTCCCTCGTCTCTCCCTGCCACAACCCGTCGCACAGCTCTCCTTTCTCTGCTCTCCAGCACGGAGGTACAACGCACCTTGGTTCGGCACATTATGGTTCTCGAAGCAACACACCGGCGTCTGCTGAGCTTTTTACCGAAAGATATCTTGACGGGTGGGTCAGGAGTAGGGGGGTCAGGACCAGGACTGGCCTGTGATCCTGTACCGCCAGGGACGGGTGTGAGTCGGTACGATGATGGGTACTTTGAGGGGGTGGAGGACGTTTTTTCGTGGAGTGGGAGAGGTGGAAGGAGGGCTGGAGGTGCGGTGGATGAGGAGGATGAGAGGATGTTGGAGATGATTATTCAAGATCGGGAAGTGAGATTAAGGGTCCTGGTGAGTACATATCATTCTCCGTCTAATTTGCGCGAGAATAATGAGACACTGACACGCTGAATGTATAGCAATTTCTGAGAGGGTTAAGAGGACAGTTCCCTGGTGGTATTCAGGAGATGCTCGAAAGAATTGGGCCGGAAGCGGTGGAGGATGTGTTGGGTCAGGTGCAAGGGCTAATTGCTGGGGAGGAAGGTGGGCAAGAAGGGATGCCAGGAGCATTTGCAGCGGTTGGTGCTGCAGGCGGTGCGGTGGCAGTGATGGAGGATGAAGGTGCAGCTGCAGTTCCAGCTGAACCTGAGCCTGCGCGTGAAGAACCGCCTGTGCAAGAACAAGAAGATGATCAGGAAGATAACGAGGAAGAGGAAGAACTCACGGTGATCTTCCCTGTGTGCATTTTCTTTGGTTGTTACTGACGTACATGCTTAGGGGATACAGAGGATGATTAGGAACGTTCTGGGGAGGTTTTGGAATGGCATGGTCGGTGTTGCCGGCGATCCGTCGTCTGATGAAGATGTGGTCGAGGTTGGAGAACAAGGAGGGGGACAGAGGAAGGAAGAGGGAGACAGTGATGGTGTCGATTAGGTCTATGTATGAACGAAAAGGATCACTGTCCAGGCGCGTTGTGATTCAACTCGGTCTTTTGATCATCATGCATCAGGTCTCATCTGTGAGTGGTTAGGGCATGCATCGCCCTTCACTAGATCATTTGGGATGAGACTCTGAAATTTTCAAGTCCGCGAGAGGACCCATCGACAATATCAAGTGGAACGGAATTCTACTCCACCTCGTTAAGAGCGCAAATACACATCAAGGTATGAATTACAAGGGAGAATGAAAAATAAGGTTGATGACTCGCCGATCGATCGGACTCAACACGCGATTCTGGCCGTTGTAAGTCGCTGCTGTGGGAGAGTCGAGGAAGGGGGTGCGGCAATGCGACTGCGTGATGTACGCAGCTTTTCAATAAATTACCTAGGGTGACGACAGTAACATGATATCAATATCGACGAGAGACGGTAACTCGCGCTTTCTGTCGACTATATCCCGGAAGCAAGATGGAGTCAGGACTAGATCCATAGGACGGTCATCCACATTTCTTTCCGGATGGAGGGAAGATAACACTGCGCGAATATCTGAGCGATGGGATGGTTCAAAAGACCAGCAGGATTCCATCAAGGTCCAGATTTCTACTGTCAATCCTCTCACAGTCCATGCGGGACTGGGGTCATCCGGCCGAGGAGGATGTTCACCAGATACCACTTGAGATATCACCGAGATATCATCATCTATGTCGTGGAAAGGGCGATCATGGGTGAAGACCTGCAATTTGGTTAGGTATTTTTGATTAAAGCGGGATGTTTTACCTCATACGCAACACAAGCAAAGGCGTAAATATCACTGGTCTTGGTTCCATGTCTTCTTGACGCCTCCTTGATGCGCAACAACTCTGGAGCTTGCCAGCGGCTCATTGAGTCGATCATTGTTGATGACCCATCTATGACGAGGGTCGGTTCAAATCTGAAATTAGCAAGACGCGCCCTCCCGCAATCATCCACAAAAATGTTGGCCTATTGTAAGAATGTTAATATACGTCTAGCAAGAATGTCTCAACGTGCCCCTTGGATTTCGCCATGGACAATGTCATGGTCATGGAGGTAAGCAATTCCAGTAGCCACGTCACAAAGCTGTAAGCTATCAGCGATGTGATTGAAGGACCAGAGAAAAGTGTAACTTTACCAGGAGAGCATGGTTGGCAGGATGACATTGTATTAAAAACTGGACTAAATTGCCATTTTCCATCCATGGAGATACGAGATGTATGTACAATCCGACTATATGAAGTCCATATACAGGGAGTAAATTGGTGTGAGATAATTGACTCCAGAGAAAGAGGTCAGTGAAGATTTCCTGCTGCGCAACTCATGATCAATTTGGCAGACTTATAAATCTACATTAGTAGGTACCTTGACATGCAGCCCATTCTTTATGTTCCTATGAAATCGAAGAGCTTTGAGACTTACTGTCCGCCCCAAGAAGTGGCCTTTGTAGAAATCGGGCAGGACTTCCTTGGCAGCAAAACTTGCCGAAATGTCTATCTCGATGCCTTGAAGCACGTAACAAGTGGGCAGTAGTCCAGACCTCCTCGAAAGTTCTTGTGCCGCAATGAAAACGTTGTGTCGAAAATCGGAAGCGATCCCAGATAAGTCAAGAACCTCAAAAGCTAATGTGAAACGAAGACTCACGTTATAGAAAAATAAAGCTTACTGTTTGGAGCGCATCCAGAAGTTTCTGCGCCTTTGGCCCTCTACTCTCGAGTAATTTCTTGTACTGGAATTTGTCATCAAGAATTGCACCCAGACGAGTAATAAGATGACCCATGTTAGTCAAAGTAGCCCCTTCAGCAGATTGTCTTCCATTTCCGTCACTAGGCAAGTGTATTGACGATGATTGATGCGAATCAAGAGGAAGTAAAAGAATGGGTCCCTTGGCATCCCTCACAACCTCAAAATGTGGCCATGACATCAATGCCGTGTACTGTTGCCTAGTCAGTGATGTGAACTGAGGAACACTTGGTACACGGCGTTGTGTAGATCCTGGTAAGTGTGACTTAGACAAAGCTCTATGGTCGATTTGTCCCTGAGGGGGCTGTGTAACATCCGGTTCACGGTCCAAAATCAGCTTATCCAAAACCATTGTGGACATAATTTTGGATTTAGATAGCACTTTAGTCATCGATTCACGGAAACGACGAGGAGAGAATTGAGTATCCGGCTCCGAGGACAGCGCACTCGTATGCAGTTGATTGAGAACAAAAGTCATGGTTGGGCGATCACTGGGTTCTGCTTTCCAGCACTCTTTCATAATTGACCAGATTTCTTCTGTCAGGCCCCAGGACATCCATGGCGGGCTTGAGCTCGGTGGTGGACTCGGGCGCACACCCTTGACTGCGACATGGTACATAACGGCAGCATCATTTTGAAGATGATCCAATGGAATGCGTCCGGTGAATATCTCCCAGGGCGTTCAACTTGTGACTTTGCTGCAAGATTCCATGGCTCACCTCATAACAAACACACGCCCATGCGTAAGCATCACTTGGTTTGCTATTTTTCATGACAAGGTCGTCCTGCATGGCAATAAGTTCGGGTGCCTGCCATCGAACCGTTCCGCCCTTTGATGCGGCACCAGAATGAGATGTAAGTGTAAGGATCTTGGGGTCGGATATCGAAGCGATTCCAAAGTCAGCCACACGCGCAGTCCCTATATCATCAACAAGGACATTGGACTGGATACAAAAGATCAAGTCAAGTGCTGCCAGAATGTCCAGTAAACCTCACCCCTTTCAGATCCCCATGAATAATTCCCTTGTCATGGAGGTAATTTAGCCCCCGAGCGACACCAACAGCCTGTGAATAAATAAGGTGAGCCAAAGATCGTGTGTACGAAAAAGGGAACGGAGTACAAGTGGAAGGCGAAGAACCTGGGGGTTATTCTTGAGATATTTGGTAACATTACCATTCTCCATCCAAGGTGCGACGAGGCATGGCCGACTTTGGAAACGATAAAGTCCATAGACTGGGAGAATATTCGGATGGCTTAGTTGTCGCCAGAGGATGGCCTCTTTCCAGAAATGCTAAAGACACTTCATAAGTAGTCGAAGCTCGTATTGTTCATCAAAACAAATGACCTTCAGGACTAGTTCTTTGTCCATGGTTTCGAAAATACGCATGGCTTTGATGCAGACACATCGCCCTTGATAGCTTCCCTTATAGATATCAGATTGTCCGCCAGCCCCGGCTTGCATTGCATTCTCAATTCCATCCCTGAGTTCGTGGCATATTGGGTATAAACCTGTCTTGGCCGAGATCCTTTGGGTCGACACAGTGACGTGCTTCCGCAATTGTTCATCCAACCCGGGCTGATCCAAGAGCTAAAGACTCGTTGTAGGTAGAGAACATACATGAATGACACAGTATCGCTCACCCATTGGAACAAATCGAGAAGGTCTTGCGCATCTTGTCCCTGTGAAGCTAAAAGTCGCTTGAGTGACTCTTGGTGTGTGATCAATGGCGTGAGCTTTGTTATAACACCTGAGTGCGCATCATCCATGAAAGCGAGCTGAAAATGGTCCCAACTGAATGCAAGCTTGTGATAAGCCAGCAGAGGGCAGTGCAGCTGACAGCAATTGTTCCCCGATGACATAATTGACATTGATGAACGTACCTCTGGCTATCCTTATAGATGCCGTACCCGCAATCCTTCAACGATACGAAAACGGGGAGGGCAGAAGTGAATGAATATGAGAGTCATATGATAGAGATATACGTGGGAACGTGAATATGAGCAGCCAGAGGCTGTCTATGCCGGTCACTGATGTCTTCTTACTTGCCGATGCCAAAGAAAACTTTTTCTACAATTAGAAATTGTCAGCGGACTCGACGGACGAAAGGAAGGGAATATCACATTACTGTGCTTGGAAGTGAGCGATCGCTAATACTCGGATTATCGTGAAAATTGCATTATATGTTGAACGATCCCTTGCTCCTACATCAGGCAACTTTTCTTCCCTTTTCTGGTCGCGCTTACATCCGCACAGAGGTCAGAGCAGAGGTTACTTACTAATTGGTATAAGGAAACGCCCGCTGAAAGTTCATCCAGAATTTATCAACTTGCTTCACGTAGAGTAAATTGGTTTTACAATACCACGTCTTGAAATCTATTTTGATCAAGAGGACTAGGCCGGATTATGTATGCAGAAAAAGCTTATGAATCGACAAGTTGAACACGATTTAGACGTGAATCCTGCCTGAGCGGCTATCCATACTGCAACTGTAGTGTTCATAGTCAAATAAAGAGACAAGTTTGTACCTAATCTGACCTTGTCCAGAGGAACATTGAGCAAAACGGCTTTGAGTCAGAATCAAGCATCTATAAAATTGCGTCATCTTGAATAAGAAAGTTGTCAAGTACGTACGCAATTGCATATGGAAGGTACCCTCGTTAAAGCACTTATTGAAACCTTAACTAGAGACTTCCTGTGTCGATGCTAATTTGAATAGAACAAAAAACTTGAGTACATTCGGGATCTAGTATGTTTGAGTATAATGTATATGTTTACGATAATAATTGAATTGTTCCAGAGCAAAAAAAAAAGCCTCGTCCAGAACTGTACTAGAGAGGGTCAGTGTAAATCAAAATTGAATCACAAAATAGCAATAATGAAGACAGAGAAACAAGGAAAGAACCTTAGAAAGTCAATGTAAAATCAAGAACTGCAGCATGCCGTCCTAGCGCTCTCGTTTTTTTGCAAAAGACTGATCTGCACCGTATCTCCCGCACTCGAATCTCGCATATGCATGCGCTGCGCCTTGAGGCGTTCTTCGTATTCCCACTTCCTGACTACTCGTCGTGCAATATATTCAAACACTTCTGGGACGCCTGCGCCCGTCTTGGCCGAGGTGAAGAAGAGTTTGGGACCTCGGGCAGGCGGAGGTGGGAATGATACATAGGTATCGTCGTCTCGGGGCACCGTGTTCGTCCCGCTGTGCTCGCGGGCGAAGAGGCTGGGGGTGATGGTTGCTATACTGCCGGAGCTCGTGCTGTGCGTTGAGTTGGAGAAAGTGGATAGTGGTCGGCCACGAGTACTTGAATATGGGCTCAGAGAATGACCTAGGGAAGAAGGGGAAAGGCAGGGAGAGGACCTAGGTTCGGGAGAGCTACAAGCTGATTGATAGACATCGAAAAGGGATGATGATGGGGTGTGGTAAAGTGTGAGTGTCGTGTGAGTGGTAGTCATCGTGCCACTATAAAATTGCGATGAAGATCGAGAGCTTGACTTTGAGAGATTGTGAGCGGGAGAGCGAGAAGTGGAATGACCCTGATTACTTTTCGATTGCGTGCTCGAAGTGATTACGATGGAGTCAGATCGGTAGTTGTGGGCTTGATGAGGGATGGCAAGAGATTCGACCATCTCCGAAGGTCGCGTCGTGGCATTCGACGGTGATAAATGACATGTATCCCTTCCTTCACGAGTAGCACTAGAATCATCACGTCCTAGTGATGCAGAAGGCGAAGTCATTGGTGGAACCAGCTCCGTCAAAAATGTCGCAGCCTCTCTCTCCTTGACGCGTCCTTCGCCAATATCCACGTCTGTTTTGTTGCCGACCACAACGCAACAAAAGTCCTCCATGTCTTCATCTGCTAATGGAGCTTGTTCTCGAAATTCAGCCCACCACTTGGTCAATGCCGTCAACGTCTCGGGTGTGTTGACATCGAACATGAGTAGCGCGGCATCAGCGTCTCGGAAGAACGCTTTCGAAAGGCTAGAGAATCGCTCCTGCCCAGCTGTATCCTGTTACAAATAATGAATCCTACGAATTAAATTCAGCATACTCTTGTAAACACACCCAGATTTGGAGTAATATCTTATCAGCCGGATTGCTTGGGTGAGGAATAGTTTTTACGATAAAATCTGCCCCAATGGTAGTCCTATAACCGGTAGAGGACTGGCCCGAGATATACTATGCATAATGGAAACCAGTCAAACATGGAACAATCCGCGGGAAAGACGATGGCTCACTTGGCTTCGCAGACTAGTCTTGCCGACGCCGGACGCGCCGATAACGACGAGCTTTACTGTGGGCATCGCGCTTGTTGGCGTTGTCGTACACCAGCATGAATGAACGAACCCAGAGTTTCAGCCGTGATTGTAGTTGTCAATTGCAATCACGTCAGATTGTTGGACGCGCTGGCGACAAACACGACCACATCAAGTTTCCGCTTCATTCCGACAATGCCTTCAGTTGCTCTCTGTGAACGAGACGCACGAAAATTCTTTTACGGTTCTGTTGTGCCTACTGAGACTCAGTCATTTGTATTCGGCACAGTTTTTGTGCCGTGTTCTAAGTGGACTGATTTAGTTGCTCGTACGCACTGAGCTTTCTTTTCGTGCCATGTTCTAGGTCTAGATCATCAGGGGCTTTTCTAGAAAGCGAACATGGACACAATTCCCAGACCTCGTCGCTGTCCACCTTGTTCTCCTTTGCTTTTCCAATCCACACTTTTCTCCGGAACTACCTTGTGTCGGTACAGGAGTTAGAGATTTCGGCTTTCTTTGAGTTTTTTCTCTTCTTTCCTAGCTAAATTCAAAAAATGGACATGGACATACCTGGACTATGTTTTCCTTCTTTCCCTGGACATCATTCTTGAAAATACCACTCGGCTGGAAACCTGAAATGCTGCCCTCCGAGCCAATTCACCCAGGTAATGAACCGACATGCCGATTTCCTTGCCATCAAATTAGAGGCAGCATATACAACAAACATATCTTGGGCTTGTATCGTCTGTCTTTGTTAAGGAAGAGGGCCATGAAGGGAGATCTCAATCACCAACGTACACATGTTCTAGAGTTATCTCATTGTTCAATCTCGCTGATCCAGAGTACCATATCAAGTGGGTCCCGAGCTTT
This sequence comes from Termitomyces sp. T32_za158, assembly GCA_018857265.1. Classification (NCBI taxonomy): domain Eukaryota; kingdom Fungi; phylum Basidiomycota; class Agaricomycetes; order Agaricales; family Lyophyllaceae; genus Termitomyces; species Termitomyces sp. T32_za158. The sequence goes on along the minus strand of JABAJZ010013615.1, from coordinate 8,800 downwards.
TATCTCTGATCTTGCAAGTAATCTCCATACGATTGACATGGAAACAATTTTCGGAGTTGTTACGATATTCGGCTGGGATGTCACATTGTTCTCGTGTGCCCCGCTGATTCCACGCAGATGCCCTCAAGTTGAACCCGATATAGACCGTTTAATTATCACGGTAGGCCACAACTCTTATGCTGTAGCCTATTTCCGTGTCCATTTCCCATTCATACTCATCAGACATCCATTACTCTTATGTCTGACTATTAAATTTAGGTATCCGGTGAACAAGAGCATGGGAAAGCGAACCTGGGAATGGGTTATGCTACTGAGTGTTATCTCAGTTGCACGCTATTTTTCGTTTTCAAGTTAGGCGTCTTTCTGATTCCGTTCAAGTTATTCTTGCTTTCTTTCACTTTTCAATCTTCCGTTCACTCTGCACACTCGGAGATTCTTGTCCTGAATGTACCATGTGAGAAAAACGCAACGTGGGTAGCTCCTGGTGTACAAACGTAGGCGCCAAAAATTCAGATCTCAGAACGTCGAGTACATGCTAGCTCGTCTAGAGGTATAAAAGGAATCTTCTGACGCCCTCATAATCATAATCATCGAATTCAGCAACAACACCAATGCGATTCGTCTCCGCTCTGTTGTCTCTCTTCTTGCCTGTGATTGTTTTCGCATATCCTCATAGTAGCGTTGGCAACCACGAGCTTGCGAAACGCGCAACTGCAGAAGTCGAGCTCGATAAACGATTTTCGAATTCGCGGTGGACTTTTTTCAATGTCGGCCTGTGGGTATATCATGCGTGATTCTATACTGTTACTCATGGTCTGTAGTGGTGCTTGCGGAATAGTTAACGTTCCATCCGATTTTGTGCGTCTGAACTTGTCGTATCTTGTCGTAATTCCTAACGTGTCGCGTAACATAGGTCGTTGCACTGAACGCTCCTGTGCGTCCATACATTCTAAAACTTCCTATACTGTGCCAAGTTCTGAAATGAGTTTTTTTGGTTAGCAATATGGTGGAGGATTCCCTGGTCCTAACTGCTTCAAATCGATTACTATGACGTACAATGGAAAAACAACAACTGCTACCATTGTGGATGAGGTATAGTACCTAGCCTCGTTACACAACAAGCACTCATCTTGATGTGATTAAACAGTGCCCCGGTTGTCCCTCTGGTGGTCTCGACCTTTCTGTTGGTCTCTTCGAATTCTTCGCTCCTCTATCCGATGGTGTTATCTTTGGTGAATGGGACTTCATTGATTAGGAAGGGCTTCATGGGGTCTCTCCTTTGTCATGATGGTTGTGGCGGAGGGAGTTCCCGGCTGGATATCAAGTACCATTAGAGTTGTATAGTATTTAGAATTGTTATCGTTTCCATTCCTGTTGATATTGTAGTTGTTGTTCACTTACCCTCAACTTAGTCATTTTCTTCACATTATCACGGAGATTCCGGAGTTATATGCTTTCAACACTAGCTATATATAGGCAAAGATCCAGAGTCAACACCATTCTAAGATTCTTTCACATGCCAAGTCCCCTTCCGATTTAAAGATCGAGTAACATCCTTCACAATAGGACAGTCGATCTAACCAAGGTTCTTCAATCTTCTTTTCTGCTGCTTGAGGATAATAGTTCCCTTGTCTGTACATACATACTGAATTCACAAAAGTATGAAGATATCTTATACTCACCTTCCAGACAGAATGTGAAAAGGCTCCCCGCCTATTCAGTATGTCGGACGCTTGCTCCAGCAAATGGATAGTCATCCTAAATGTCATTACGCAACTCCTTGATTTCATTTATGACAACCAACAACTAAACTTTAACTCGGGTCAGAATTCCATCCTTTTTATCAAACTCAAAGACCGTAATCTGTTCCCTTGCGACCCTTCTCGCCACAATGGTTCTCCCGTGGTCTGATCTTCGACGTCATATAAATAATCATATCGACACGACGAGCGCGCAGCAAATAGAACACGGCAAAGAGGAACTAGTAAAAATAACCTAGCGGACCAACAGCGAGGGTTTAGAAGACATTGGCTAGCGTGGAACTGTGCATATTTAAAATGGTGCATGTTATCTCACGCACGCGTTCACAGAGGATTTACACGAAAAGGTCAAACATAACTTTGAGCGTGATAATGGAGCATAAAAGCGATTCTTTCGGTGACATACCTTTACATGTATTGCGATCCCCTTGCCTTCTTTATCAATGAAACACCTTGTATATCACGTTGGCAACACTCATCAGACGTCGTTCTTGGTAGTCGATCTTAGCAAGCCGGCTCTTTGAGCAGCGAGCACACACGGCGACCCCGAAGCGCGCGCGGTCAACTTTCAGAACACTTCGAGCGGTCGAGCCTGTCCCACTCACTAACTCGACTTGAGGCAGTACTTGACCTTAGTCCAAATGACGCGTCGACGTTGGGTCCCTATGTGTGATAACTTATTGTGTCGCGGAAACAAAAATCATCAACGTCCCCAGGCTTTGGGTTTTCTCAATTCTCATTCCATCTCTTCTCCGCTCCTCTATATTCACGTCCTATCATATCCCACGCACAGAGCTGAACCTCTATTCTTGGGCGCTCCCATCGCGACACCTTCCTTGAGCACATGATCTGCGGCAGATAAGGATAAGAACACCCCAGTGGCGCCGCAGGCTTATCGTCTCGCGAATTCGCGAACCATTCATCCCACATGCTCGATGTCCCATAAGATCACGAGTGATTGACGCATCAAGGAGCAACTTCTGGGTTGGTTTTACCACGGACGAGGTAGATATCACCTCGCGTATCGTAACCCAGGGGCAAGAACACCTCCCTTGCCCATCATGCTATCCTCCGTCCTCACTCGCGTCGCCTTACTCCTCCTCCCCTCGCTCCTCCTTAACCCTCCATGTGCAACCGCATTCCCCACAACCGCAAAGCCCGCAATGGCGACGTTCACATCCGCGGTGCAGAAAGATCTGAGCCTGCGCTTCGTCCGCGACTCGGGGGTGTGCGAGACGACGCCCGGCGTGCACACGCTCTCGGGGTACGTCGATGTCGGCGCAAATATGTCTATCGTGCGTGCGTCCATGAGTGCTCCTTCCTCTCCCTCCCCCCTCATCGTCTTCGTCTTCCGAGTTCAGAAGCACACAAGTTCACTCACGGGCACGACAGTGGTTCTGGTTCTTTGAAGCTCGTGAATCTCCCGAAACGGCTCCATTCACGCTTTGGTGCGCCCCCCACGCGTAGATTGAGTTTTGAATTCGTTCGTTGACGTGAGAGTGGGCAGGCTCAATGGCGGGCCGGGATGTTCGTCCATGATCGGCCTTTTCCAAGGCAAGCGCAATCCACTGTTGAGGCTGATCCTGATGACGCGAAACAGAACACGGACCGTGCGCCGTTAATCCCGACGGCAAGACGACGACGCTCAACCCGTTCAGGTGAATCTCCCCTTCCTCCGGCATCATTTACCTTGTCTTATCGCTTACCCTTCCCCCCTCTCCCTCAGCTGGAACAACATAAGCAACAGTAACGCCCTTCCCTGGGTTCGGGAATTACGCGACGACTGATACCTCACGGGAACAGTGATATACATCGACCAGCCGGTCGGCACCCGCTTCTCGTTCGGAAACGACACGGTCAATAGCACGCAGTCCGCTGCGCCGTTCGTCTGGGACGCGTTCCAGATCTTGTTTGAGAGCCAAGAGTTTGCAGCGTACCAGAGCCGCGAGTGAGTGCACGCCCTTTTTCTGCTGGTCGTGCTATGGACGCCCTGATGCTGATGCTGATGCTGATGCAGGTTCATCTTCGCGACGGAGAGCTACGGTGGGCACTACGGCCCGAGCTTCGTCACGTACTTTGACCAACAAAACGCGCTAATCGAGAGCGGGGCCCTCGTAGGCGAACAAATCGTCGTCAGCGCTCTCATGATCAACAAGTAACCGTCCTCGTTGTCTCCCTTTTTGGAACCGCCAAGCTGACTGCAACCGTGATTCTTCCCCCACGCGCAGCGGATGGTATGACCCCCTACTGCAGAACAAAGCCTACGTCGACTTCGCGACGGACGCACCGGGATTCGGGCCTCTCCAGTCCCCCTCCGTCCTCGCGAAGCTGCATGAATCGTTCTTCGAACCAGGCGGGTGCAAGGACCAGGAAGAGGCGTGCTTAGCCGCGGGCACTGGGGACGCGTCGAATGCGATTTGTATCTCCGCGGATAATTTCTGTGTACGTCATTGACATCCTGTCCTGTGCTATGCTGGACCAAAAGAGAATGGAGAGGTAAAAAGAAACTCACGCTTATGGCTGTAGGTCGAAAACGTGTTCATCCCCGCCGTTGGTGATCGCGATTCGGACGACTTGCGACAGAACTCGTCTGCGTTGTTCCCGCCTGAGTTTTACGTGTCCTTCCTGGGAGAGGCATCGATCCGGGCGGCGATCGGCGCGGAGGTGGAGTACAGGGAATGTTCCAACGCGGTGTCCAGGCTCTTTGGAAGGACAGGCGACGTAAGTTCACCCTGAGCATCGAATAGTCCCAAGAGAAACAGAGCTCCTCAGGATGCACGGTCGTGGCTACCGCAACTTGGTGCGCTGGCAAACTCTGGTCTCAAAATGCTGATCTGGGTACGGATTTTCTACATGGACTTGTTTTAACTTTGTTGTTCCCACGAGCGCTGATGCACGCATAACGTAGGCGGGAGATGCTGATATCAAGTGAGTGACGGATGTTCACGCTCTGTAAGAAGCCGTGTTCCAAGGCAGGGCGCTTGCAGCTGTAACTGGCTCGGAGGATACGCGTCGGTATCGGCCATGGACTGGTTTGGCAAGGCCGTTTTGAACAACACGCCGTTTACGAACATGACGATCAACGACGTAGCGGTCGCTGCGATTAAGAACGTCGATAATTTCACCTTTGCGTGAGTCCTTTTATGTCTTTTGAGACGGTGTGGAGTCGTGATAATGCATCTAGGAGGGTGTATGATGCGGGACACGAAGTCGTGAGTGCTTGATATGAAATCCTTTCATGGACACGATTTTAATCCTGTATCAGCCGGCATTCCAGCCTGCCGCGTCGCTTGAGATATTCAGGCAGATCATTAACAAGGAACCCTTGCATTCGGTCTAGGGAGAACGACTCGCATTGAAGTAAAATAATTGAGTAGCTTTTGATTTGGAAATATTTTTCGCGCTGTCAAGAGTCCTTCCATCTACTTGATTCAGACGACGGTCTGACGAATGGAGGGCTTGTAATCCGTAAACCACGACCATTTTGAAGTTTTTGAGATCGAAGTTGCTGAACAACCTTGTCGTGCGAGTATGTATCACGTGTATGCTATGTTTGGTTCGTTTGAGCCAAAACGCGATGGGCCAAGTTCCCCTTTGTTGATTTCGACTTTGTCACACCTCATGCATCATTATCGGTTCTTCCTACTCGAGTCCCACTTACCCTGCACTCTAGTTCAGTCTAATGCTATCAGTGCCTTACCATCCATCAAGCTTTGCATCTTTTATGGATGGGAATCGCAAGTGCTCATGCTCACTTCAAGTTCTTGCTTTCCTGGCAGTATGACTCAGGGTCATCGCTGTTACGGTCCATTATCTACTAAACAACGTTTTACCTTCTTGCGTACAATCAAAATAACCGTTTCTGTTTGCGACCTGGCATCCTGAACACAGTAAGCATCGATCAGCAGCTGAGCCTACTAATCCAGGAGGTACAACTTATAGACAAAGGACGGCGAAATGTGCGTATACAAGACACAAACGCCATGCGCCCTGTGGCTTATAGAGAGACTGAGGATCTCACCTATATTGTGCGATCAACTCATTCAATTTTTCAACAGTTGCAATTTTGTGTATGTGGACGATTCCCGCCAGAATCAATCGTTCTCTCGACGTTGGTCTGCTACTTTGTGGCCATTGTGGTTGTTCTGGTTCCTGCTTGATGTACTTTCATTACTGGCTGAGCGCTCATCGACTTGAATGGTCCTCTGTTCTTAGGTCAGGTTCGGTTTCAGAAACTCGAAGATCAAACTACGGGGAACTATGCGGCTAGAAGCGTCACAAGAGAGAAGATCGAGGTCATAGGGTCGACGGAATGATTGAATTCTTCGACCAATCTTAAGTTCAGCTGTTTACTATCGTAAATGAAATCGGATGTTTGGAAGACCAATAGCAGGAAAGGTACGTAGTGAATTCAGTACTGTATATACAGACAAGGGGACTACTATTCTTAAGCGTAAACAAGGACTTAAGTTCGATCAGCTGCCCTTTCGTCGTGAAGGATGATGTTTCTCAATCTTCAAATCGGAAGGGGACTCGACATATCGAAGAATCTTACAATGGTTTTGGCTCTGGATTTCTTGCCTAGTGTCGAAAGCATGTAACTCCGGGATCTTCGTAATAATGTGAAGAAAATGACTAAGTTGAGGGGAAGTTAACAACAACTACGGTCATATTAACGGGACGGAAACGATAACAATGCGAAATAGTATACAACTTCAGCGGTACTTGATATCTAACTGGGAACTCCCTCCGCGCGGACGATCACCATGGACAAAGGAGAGATCATGAAGCCCTTCCTAGTCAATGAAGTCCCATTCACCAAATATAACACCATCGGATAGAGGAGCGAAGAATTCGAAGAGACCAACAGAAAGGTCGAGACCACCAGAGGGGCAACCGGGGCACTGTTTAATCACATCAAGGATGAGTGCTTGTTGTGTAACGAGGCTAAGTACTGTACCTCATCCACAATGGTAGCAGTTGTTGTTTTTCCATTGTACGTCATAGTAATCGATTTGAAGCAGTTAGGACCAGGGAATCCTCCACCGTATTGCTAACCAAAAAAATCATTTCAGAACTTGGTACGGTATAGGATGTATGGACGCACAGGAGCGTTCAGTGCAACGACCTATGTTACGCGACACGTTAGGAAGTACGACAAGATATGATGAGCAGTTGAGACGCACAAAATCGGATGGAACGTTAACTATTCCGCAAGCACCACTATAGATCATGAGTAACAGTATAGAATCACGAATGATATACCCACAGGCCGACATTGAAAAAAGTCCACCGCGAATTCGAAAATCGTTTATAGAGCTCGACTTCTCCAGCTGCGCGTTTCGCAAGCTCGTGGTTGCCAGCGCTACCATGAGGGTATGCGAGAACAATCACAGGCAAGAAGAGAGACAACAGAGCGGAGACGAATCGCATTGGAGTTATTGCTGAATTCGATGATTATGATTATGAGGGCGTCAGAAGATTCCTTTTATACCTCTAAACGAGCTAGCATGTACTTAATGTTCTGAGACCTGAATTTCTGGCGCCTACGTTTGTCCATCAGGAGCTACCCACGTTACGTCTTTCTCACATGGTACATTCAGGACAAGAATCTCCGAGTGTACAGATTGGACTTGAACTGCTTGAAAGGTGAAAGAAGATAAGAATAAGTTGAACGAAATCAGAAAGACGTATAACTGGGGGGAATAAACGTGCCACGGTGATAACACGGAGTAGCATAAGCCAATCTCAGGTTCACTTTCTCATGCTCTTGTTTACCGCCTACTTATTTTCATTTAGTACCCGGGCCTTACATTGTATATTATCTGGTAAAGATGATTAATCGAATCTGTCAAAAGTCGATACAAATGTATGGGTGGATACTTCAATTTGAAAGTTAGACATAATATGAAGGATGTCTGTTGGTTATGAAAAATACATACATCTTTCTTCAACTGATGCCACGCCCGTCTCGAGTTGAACTCGATATAGATCGTTCAGTTCCCACAGTAGGCGACAATTCTTATGCTATGGTCAAATCCGTGTCCTTTTCTTCTTCAATCCAGAAAATTTACGAGAGCTACGCACGGGAACAATGTGACGTCGAGTGCCCGGCCGCATCCTCTAGCAACTCCGTAGAACCTTGCCACGGGTTGGATGCGTCTGGATGCAGTCCTACCGAATGTCCTATGAATGGCTGATCTTTGGTCAATCTGCTAAGGAAGTCACCGAAAACATGTCAATCATATGGAGATTGCTTGCAGGATAATCAAATCTCAAGACCCACTTGATATGGTACTCCGACTCAGCCACATTGAAAAATGAAAATCAAGCTAGAACATGTGAAGATTGATGGTCATGTCATATCCCTCAACAAAGACTGACGATGAAAGCCCAAGGGATGCTATTTTTGATGGCAGGAAAATCAGCATGTAGGAATCCCCAGTATTACCTGGGTCAATCGGCTCGGAGAGCAGCATGTCAGATTGTTAGCCGAACAGTATTTCAAAGAAGAATGGATATCGAGGCGAGGAAGGAAAGTAGAGGTAGGAAGAGTGTGCTTCCAGTTATCTCCACGTCCGCTTTCTTAGGTTAGCTAGGAAAGAAAAGAAAAGCTCAAAGAAAGCCGAAGTCTGTCACTTTTCTATCGTCACAAGGTTCTTCCGGACAAAAGGGTGGACATTGCGGAAAAGAAAAGGAGAACAAAGAGGACAATGGTGAGGGGAGTAAGTCCATGTTCGCTTTTTTAGGCAGCTTGGAAGGAGGGGTCACATGACTTACTTAGTGGAGGGGTGCAACTCAAGGACAGGAGGTCTAAGAACATACTTTACTGATGTAGCTAAGAGATCTGGTCAGGTTTGAGCCTAAGGCTTAGGGAGAAAGATGAGGCAACACTTCACGTGAATTGCCAGTGGTCTATCACTAGTGTCCAATGTAATATAGACTAGTGTTCTGTAAAATAGTTGTTGGAGTATCACTTGACGCTTATCTTATCAAGCCGGGTCTGAATCCCGATATATCCATTCTGTCGTATGTTATCC
>JABAJZ010013614.1:5494-79064 GCA_018857265.1 Termitomyces sp. T32_za158 | reverse complement strand
CACTTATTTATTGTTTGCTAAGGCTAAGAGATCGTTTATAAGGGTATAGAGTAGCCATACCCATCAAACAATGATGGCAATAAAAGTGGAAGTCTAACAACGGGTCGGTCTATCTAAGATGCTTTTAACCAGATCCTGAAAGAAGATTGAGCGTGGACTTCGGATGTGACGACGAAGAAAACGTACCACCAGAGTAGACCTTGCCAAATAGGACTTGCTGGAGCTTGTCGTAGAGAGACAGAACACCAGCACCAGCAACACCACGAAGAATGTTAGCACCAGCGCCCTTGAAGAGCGACTTGGTACCCTCCTTGGCAACGATCTGAGAGCCGGCGTCAAACATAGACTTGTAGTTAACTCCCGAACCAGAAGTCATCATCATGCGACGACTAAAACGACGGTTAAAATCACGATGAAACCAAAGTAAAGGACCGAACACACCGAATAGTATCGAGAGGATATGAAGCAAGACCAGCACCAATGGTGACACCCCAGCCCAGAAGGAAGGAAGCCAAGAAGGAACCTTCAAGAGCACCAACAAGGACGACAGGCTCTGTAGTGATGTTGAGTTACTTGGCTTAATTCGAGAAAAGAAAACTGCACGTACTGAGCGAATCATAGACACCGAAGTAGAGACCACGGTAGACAACAATTCCAACGACGGAGGGGACAAATCCACGGTAGAGACCGGCAATACCATCAGATGCGAGAGTTTTCCTGTAGACATCGACAAGGCCATTGAATTGACGGGCTCCTCCACCCTTGGCGGACTTGGCATCGTTGGCCAAACGTGTACGGGCATAATCAAGGGAGTAGACGAAGAGGAGAGAAGAAGCACCAGCAGCACCACCAGAGGCAACGTTGCCAGCGAACCACTTCCAGTAACCCTCGTTCTTCTTGAATCCGAACAACGACTTGAAGTAATCCTCTGTAAAGATACAAATCAGGAATCTTTTCTACGTATGATAAAGGAAGACATACTGAAGGCGAAGTTCAGAGCCTGAGTAGGGAAGTAACGGATGACGTTGGCAGTGTTTCCTCTCCACAGGGAGACAAGACCCTCGTCGCGGTATGTACGGGTGAAGGCGTCACCAATACCCTTGTAGGGACTGGCCAGACGACCCTGCTTGATCTGGGAACAACCTATCAGAGGAACACCTAACACCCAAGAGAAATATCACGGACCATTTCATCTTGGTTCTGAACCAAGAGCTTGATGCGCTCAATGGGAGCAGCAGAGGTTTTGGCGACGGCCTAACAGGAAAAGCAACGCAAGTCAAACAAAGCGGCAAATGGTTATTCGTGCGCTGTAGACGTACAGCAGAAACACCGCCCATCAGGAAATCGACTATTACACGTATCACATTGAGAGCGGTTTAGAGCACAAGGATGATACAATACGGACCAGCGAAATCCTGAGGTGACTTCACCTTTTTAACTTCGGCCATTGCGGACGAGGGAGAGGAGGATGAGTGGAAGTGTGGAAGAAAGGTAGAGGATGAACAAGATCACGAAAAACTCAGCCATGAAAAAGACTTCGGGTAGCACCGGAACAGTCACTTTCAACTCCGCTGCACCTGATCGGAGAGGCCGCGGGTATCGGACCAGAGCTTCGGGACTTGTAAATTTTCTTCGTGGTAACACAGCAATTTCCGAATTGCAAGCAATAGAGTATAGACTACAAAAATATATACGTTCTACAGAATAAAAGACAAGTCAATCTTCTTCAGATGAGTTCAGCAGCGTTAACGGGCATTTCATCCTGCAACCGGCTGTTAGCAAAAACGATCGGCCCGACAAAAATTTAGATATTACAATTTGAGTGCTATAGAATTGTTCTATGCAGTTTTTTAAATTAGTCCCTACCATGCCAAGCTTGTGAAAACAGAACTAACCGATGTCACGTAGGATGCGAACGTCGTCGACGGTCACAAACTGAACAACCCTTGAGCAAGTTTGTCTCTTAGGAAAGCCAAAACATACGTTAATAGCAACACCTTTCCTTCCAAAACGGCCCGACCGACCGATGCGATGGATGTAGTTTTCACGATTCCTGCAAAGTTGTGTGATGAAGAGCAACTCAAACAATCGCAAGACAAACGAACGCAGGCAGGTCATAATTAATGACGAGAGACACTTGTTGTACATCAATTCCACGGGCCCAAACGTCGGTCGTAATAAGAACGCGTCTGAATCATTGTTAAGAATCTGGAGAGACGAACAACTGTAGACTTACGAAGTTCCGCCTCGGAACTCTGCCATGATCGCATCACGCTCCTTCTGCACCATTTCACCGTGCATTGACGAGACGGTAAAGTTGGATGCGCGCATCTTCTCTGTGAGCCAGTCCACCTACAGTGTGATATGATGTTGAGCAGGGACATGTCAGCTACAAACATTTCAAATTTACCTTTCGCCGGGTGTTACAAAAGATGACAGCTTGAGTGATTGTGAGTGTGTCATACAGATCACAGAGCGTGTCGAACTTCCAGTCTTCCTTTTCCACAGCTACGAAAAATTGCTTAATGCCTTCCAACGTCAACTCATCACGCTTGACGAGAATCCGAATGGGATCTGTCATGAACTTGGTCGTCATCTCCAAGACATCATACGGCAAAGTGGCGCTCAGAAGAACGACCTGTGTTGCGGGAGGAAGGTACCGGTACACATCATATATCTGGTCCTTGAAGCCCTTGTTCAGTAATTCGTCCGCCTCGTCGAGGACGAGCATTTTGATATTTCGTGTTCGTAGGCTTCTCCTCCGAATCATGTCAAAAACACGCCCTGGTGTTCCTGAGACAACGTGTTGTCCATACTCAAGCTTCCGGATATCCTCGCCAATGGAGGTACCACCGATGCATGCATGGCATTGCACATTCATATAATCTCCCAGAGCAAGCACGACGGATTGAATTTGTGTTGCAAGTTCGCGTGTTGGAGACAGCACCAGCGCCTGTGTTTCACGAACAGTAACATCTATACCTTACATCGTCTCCTGGGTTGATGCCAGCCATTTTTGAGTGGTTGGGTTGAGAGTGTCGGAGTCTGAATTGCGTGGAATTCTTGTGGTTTGACTTGCAAATCTCTTGAGCAACAGCCATGGATTCAATTATTGAACTCCAGCGACAGAACCATGAGGAGCTCGAACGTTTCGAGCGCGGGCTGTCTTCACTGCTCTCTCGGAACCAGCCAACTCATGAGACAAAGCTCCAGATAGAACATAAAGCTTCGCAAATACTCGACCGGATTCAGTCTCGTATCTTGACGTTGAACTCTCTTTATCAGGACGAGGACGCAAGGAAGGCTGAAATTCACTCGCTTTCTGCACCAGCTCAGGCGAACGACCTCTCGGAATTTTACTCGCGGTTGGTGAAAATCCAAGAGCACCACGCCAAGTATCCTGATTCTGTCCCAGGAGGCTTTGACCTCGAGATTGCAGCCCTCCTTGACGAGCCGAATCAAGAGGAGGAAGATTACGAAGAGGAAGATCGTACGTGACTACATTGCATGTCGTGTTCAGCAAGTGACTCAGCCCTCATTCTAGCCATCTCATTACTGTTTTCTGGAGAAGAGAGTTATGGAAAGTATGTCGACTTATATGCGCATCACACAGCGTATAGCAATCTAAAGAACATCGGAAAACGTCCTGGGTACTTGCAATATCTTGACCTTTTGTTGGCTGCTCAGTCCGGTACTGTACACAACAATTTGCCGAAAGAGACACGGTTTTCCAAGGAATATGAAAAGTGCGCAATATGATCTACTTTCCGCTGATCTTGACTTATAAACAAGTGCGACAGCTATATTCAAAACTTTCATACATATCTTCTGTCCTTCACAAAACGAACGCAGCCCCTTGTCGATGTTGATATACAACAGCAAGAAATCGAAACCGACTTCAACAAACGTTGGGAGGCTCAGGAGATATCGGAGTGGGAGGAGAATAGGTCTCAAGCTTCTACCAATGGCAACGGTTCAGCAGGAATATGGTGTGCAGCATGTACGTACCGTACCTTTCAGCTATGATAATCAATTTATAACCTTATTTGAAAGGTCAAAAACAATACGCGAAGCAGACCGTATATGATGCCCATTTGACGTCGAAGAAGCATATCAAGGCCGCTGCAAAACAAGATACTACGGGTGTTCCCCGTCCAAATCCCAATGGCACTCCCACTCCCTCTACTGCCCCCACCATCACGAAGTCGTCGATTTCAGCACGTATTAGAAACTCTGCCAGGCTCACTCATCTTGTGACTTCACTTCTTGTATCTCTCACTTCAACAATCAACGATACTAAATCAAACGTGGAGCGAAGGTTCTCCCTCACAGCTAGGGAGCGCGAGCAAGAGTTGTTAGATCAGGCTAAACCGCCGCCTCCGCCTCCTACAGCTACAACTGGCCCAGAAGAAGAAGAGGAGGAGGAGGAAGAGCGCATTTACAACCCTCTGAAGCTACCCCTAGGATGGGATGGCAAGCCTATTCCGTACTGGCTTTACAAGCTGCACGGTCTTGGAGTGGAGTATCGTTGTGAGATTTGTTCTGATCATGTCTACATGGGAAGGTGGGACGTATTCCAAATACGCTTTGCACTCTGATTGACGCAAACCTTTCTTCACAGGAAAAACTTTGATCGACACTTCCAGGTACGTTGATACAAGTTTCAAGAGGATAACGTAGTTCTAAGTGGCATCGTTAATGCAGGAATCAAGACACGCTTTCGGTATGCGGGCTCTGGGCCTGCCTAACACCAAGCACTTCCACGAGATCACCCGTATAGAAGATGCCCTCGCACGTATGTTGATTTCCCTAATGTTCTTTGTCGTTATTTGAGACAATTACTTAGTTGCTGAGAAACTGAAACAAGAAGGTCGACACGAGATTTTTGAGCAAGAAACAATGGAGGAGCTGGAAGATGATGAGGGTAATGTGTACAATCGTAAAACCTACGAAGACCTCAAGAAGCAGGGTTTGATCTAAGCAAATTGTTGCATACAATTACAGATGGTGCTCGCATCAAGTGCGTTCAAGTCGTGTATGATGTCTATATATGTGAAAAATTGCTATGACCGCGTTAGACTTGAAGAGAAGAATTACAGAAGGGTCCATTCATGATGATGAAGTGATAGTGGGTTTTGTCGATCTAGGGGGTGGTGGTGGTGGAGGAGGTTTCCGCTGAGCCTGTGTTGGTGCCATGGGAGTAGGCAGAGATAATGCATCTGTGTACAGTTCTTCGTCTGAGGCAGTAGGCGAGGACGAAAGGGGCGAGTCATCAGGAGAATCGTTGAATAAAACAATGAGTACAAGGATCGTAGTATAGTGTAGTCATACCTGGTTTGTGATCCGAACCTCGTAGCTCAGCCCTCGAATAAATAGTCAAATCAAGTTGGTCACCACGATATAGAATGCGATCTTGGGATAGTTAATCTAGTTTGGGAACTGGCTGGATAGATGAAAACTAACCAGTCCATGCTGGTATACGCAGCTTTTCACTAGTATCATATGCATCTGTGCCTAGATCATAGCGATAGGTCGGTCGAAAGAGAATTGGCCCTTCAGTGTAGCCCGAGAACGCTGTGCCTTCATCCATGACTTGTTTTAACTAGAAATTTCAGACAGTCAGCACTCCTAACTTGTTCGCACAAAAAAGTCACACCTGATCAGCTGCGAGCAATGCATCAAGATCGTTCCTCTCTGCAAGACCTCTTACAGTGAAGTTTTCCATGTCGATACGGTAGTTCATATCTCCAAGCCATATAACATTGCTGTATGGTAGTCAAGACACGAATGAGGAAACAGAAGCCGCAGATTTACTCGTGGCCTGAAATTGTTTTTCCTCTGAGAAAATGTAGACCGTGCACAATTGTTTGGTAGTCTGCATTTCGTTCCTCGATGTTGAAATGGCCAGCAGCAAGATGCGCGGTAAGGAAACAAAAACTTGTGTCGTGGTACTCCAAACGGATCCCCACTGCCCCTTTGTTTCCTGACATTCCTCGGAGGCCAGTCTAACTCGTCTCAGCTGACAATTATCCTCGAGATTTATAATTTACTTTGCGTGTTGTCGCCTCAACATTTCGAATGACGGACAACAGTTGGCTCTTCACCAGAATGATCAACGCCGTACCAACCAGCTACAGACATGTTAGGCCAGGTTGCATGATTTCAAAGATTCAATTACTTGTTCACTTCGCAACAGCACATAATTGCATTTCTTGTTTGGACGGCGATCAAGCGTCTCAAAGATCTGTCTCTCCCATATTTTTCTGTATTCCCGGTGGTCTGATCATTGTCTTGACACAAAAGAAGGCACGTACCGCTTTTCTGGATCAGTTTGGACTATTTGCTGAGCCGTGAGAGGAACTATCTCCTGAAATCCTATCACAAATATGTCTGGGCTGATGGCTAATGAGCAAAACAACATAACCAATGGCTATTGCAACGCACTCATCCAATCCTGCAGATGTCTACTAGTCAAAGAGATGCATAGAAGAATCACACAAGCTTACTTTCTTGTGGACATAACCAGGGCAGAAGTGACTCAGATGGTGGCTGATGAATTAGAAATCGGCAAAGAAAAGTTCTCATTATCGAACAACTAACTTACCCGTCCGGTCACGTTCCATGTGCCTATGAAAATGGTGGCTTGTTTTGTCGTAGAGTATTCCGATAGTCTAAAACGAAGTGAGAAGATTGTCAATTCAGGAAAATAGATGTACCTTTGCTCAAGAGCGGCTCGAACAGAGTCATGAACAGGATCAAATATCGTCACAGGGCGTTGATTGCTAAGATTGCCCTATGACAAATGTTAGAAAGATGCTCATTTTCAGTTGATTTGAGCAAACCAAAAACATGTCGATTGCGACTTGCTTTGCCTTGTCCTGGAAATTATTTATATAAGCACGAGAAACGCTCTTTGTTGCATCGGACAATACGCCTGCGGGAGAACGCATGTGTCATGAGGACATTACGAAGGCACATAGGCATGTATTTATGGACCTGCCAAAGTACGTTTCCCACTTCGAGTGAAACTTGTGTTCAAGGCACCAGTGCCAGCATATATCTTTGATAGGGCATCTCCATTTTCGGCCCAAAGCTCACGATGATACGACCACAGGGTACTTGACATAGTCCACTCCCGGTGCACAAGGAGAAGATACTGTTCTAATGCCATGCGAGAAAGAATATCCTGCACGAAATTCGTGCGGTCTAGGCTACGAAAATAAAGAATACCGACAAAACATAGATCGTGAAGTGCGCACCAGTCAAGACAATTCGTTCTGAACACTCCCTTTTGTTCCGTAATTATCTCATCCGAATTTGCATTACACATCGTAAAACCAAATCTATCTAGATGGTCAACAATAGTTTCTAATCGTCTGTCCATTCAGTCAAATTAGTGCAACACAAAGTAAGCTAAAATAGAGACTACCTCATTTCCCGGATTACGCTGTCGTGACCACCAAACTTGACTACGTTATGAAAGTCGAAGTGAGTGATGGCAAGGTCATCTCCCATAACTCCGCGAGCAGTTTGGAGGTGTCGTCCATATGCAGTCGTGAGGGATTGTTCATTTTCCTTTGAACCAAGAAGATTGATGGCATGTACAGCGCCGTATTCTTCCATTACCTGCGAGAAGTGGCGTTCAAATGCGGGTTGTGATGCTTGAGGACGTGTAATTTGTATACGCTGGCCAAATGTCTGTAGTCCTTGTTGTTCCCAAAATACTAGAAAAGGCAAGGATAGGTGAATAGGATGTTGAATCTACGGTGAAGGATGGTGGCAAGGTTACGCACGATGAATTGACAACGATCCAAATCCCTGCGTTCACTGGGATCTAACCTGTCCCGAAAGTCAAGGAGACTCCTAACAATATATTCATTCCAGACGAAACGTTCATCGAAAGCAGCGACATCTCCGGACGTCATGTTTCTCGACAATCTAACTGCGAGTCTGGACGAGAGGTCCCATGCTGATTCTAGGGCATAGTAAAAGGACCCAGAAGAAATTATTTTTGTCAATGGCAGACATGGATGTTCGAAACCCGGCGGTGGGGTCGATGTCAGAGCATAATCCCTGTTTTGAAGCCCTTCAACTCCATCTGACCCCAGTGATCCTTCGGGGGACGCCGGCAAGTCGTCCCAGATAGAAGAAGTCAATGAGAAAAATGAGACCTCATGGATTCTCGCGACAGATTCAGGTTTTAATCTCGATGGTCGTGTGTTGCCAACTTCAGTTGCGCTTGTGATCAATGCCAGGAATATATCTGGAGGCTATTCAACGTCACCGAATGCAAATGCTTGTAGGAGACAAACGCACCTCCTTCAACGGAGATGAGCCCAAGACACCCTTTGATCACCCTGTTCGTAAGACGGACAGCGTTGGTGAGGTCGATTCCATCTTTTGGGAGAAATTCTACGACAGCCTGAGTAGGCGAGTCCCCTGCACGAAAGACGAGCGCCCGCCGTGGTCGATCGAGTCGCTCATCATGGGAGCTTGATATGAGATATAGAACGCGAGGATTCTGGCCAAGATAGAGGTACATGCGCAATGACGATGAAGAGGAAACATAACTATTCACCATCATTTATGTTTGCCACATCCACTGATTTACAACATACTCTTTCTTCATCAGTTACAGTAGCGGAGGAAAAAGGCTCTACATAGGTAAAAGTGATTTCTCTCAACTAGTATCCTTACTGACAACCGTGTAACTAGGTGATCTTTCGAGCCCGAGACCTAACGATTCAGTATTTCCTGTCCGTCTACGCACAGGTGTTTCACGATCATTAAGCGCAAATTTCGGACTACTAGTGGTTAGAACACCATCGACTTCCTGCGTTTTTATAACGGTTGGGGAACGTAGTGGAGGAGGCGGTATTGGGTTGTGACGAGAGAATGTCGGAGATGAAGGTAGAATTAATGGCGATTGGGAACTTGGAGAGTGAGATGCAAGGAGACCATCAGTTTTTCGTGCTCCTTTTGGTCGTAACAGAGGTAGACTATCCAGCGAAAACAGCGAGCGAAATAATGACACCCGATTTTGGGCAAAACTCTTTGACGAAGAGCCATTCGAGGGAGATCCTGGCTCTGCTGTAAGTGTGCAGGGATCAGCAATAAATTCACTGTGAGAGAAATTTATGAAAGTACCTGCAGAAACTGGGAGTGCGTTGTCGTTTGCACTCAAACTCAGAAAGAGAAACAAGGGAACTAGCCAGACACAAATTCCAAAGAAAGAGGCAATCTCGATAAAGCCAGGTGCTTCAATCAAGGGCCCTCCATATCTTCGATCACGTCTTGCTTCCTGGGTTATGCGAGCAAAATAGAAAAACCAGAAGAAATGGTCTGCAACAACGAAGACACATGATGCAAGAAAGGATGCAGATGTTAGGGAGATTAACGGCCACGCTACAGAGAAGTTTTGCAAGTAGACGACATGACAGATGATTGAGAATGCCGTCTGATGAAATGGTAGAGACTCTGAGAAGAAAAAGACGACATGGAGTGCAATTATGGTCTATTATCATTGACGAGATGAATTCTGATCATCACCAAACTGCTTCAGAAATACTCACGTATATACCCCTTTGCCCATAAACTTTTGCTGCACGACTGTGCTCTTCGATGAGTTCTGATACATAGAGTAGACCACTCGCTGATACAATTTAGTCCATCATCAATGCCAAAGTACCCTCGGGAGCATACCAAGGGAGAGTGTGACGAAAGCGAAGGCGCTTAGAACAGCGATATAACTGTAGAAAGCTCAACAAGAGGAAAAACAAACAGTCATATTGCACACCTAATGTAAGTCAACAGTCCCATGGAGAAGGTTGTTCCTTGCCAGCAAGTCGGTAGTCGGAACACGACCCTTGGGACACCTGCAAAGCCGAATTGGAGCGCGTCGTGTACGTGTGGTAAATTATCACGTGGAATACCTAATGTGCGATCATCGTTTCAACAACACAGCAATCTCTCCCTTATCATGAGCAACCTCGAGAGTAAGTTTATTCGCTGATTTCTCTTGATATTCGCTGATATAGAGCAGAAACTCTCTTTCAACTAAAGGTACGGGACGTAGTCCGCGTGCAGCCAATGGGTAAATGATACCTAGTTCATTCAATAGTTCACCGCAAAGACCTTGAACAAGCAGGCCAAGAAGGCGCAAAAGGATGAGAATGCGGAAAAAATTCGTGTCAAGAAGGTACTGTGACTTTGAACAGATCGGCAAATATCAGTTGATCTGGGCGACAAGGCGTTACAGCAGGGAAATAACGACGGGGCACGAATATACGCATCGAATGCGATAAGAAAGAAGACTGAATCTCTGAATCTCCTACGATTATCCAGTCGAATTGATGCTGTTGCGAGTCGAGTCGAGACTGCCGTTACGATGCGCCAAATCACAGGAAACATGTCTTCTGTAGTAAAAGGCATGGACAAAGCAATGGATAGCATGAACCTAGAGCGGGTGAGGAGACTATTTCACACAACATTTCTGGCATTAATTCCAACAATACAAGATTTCTCTTGTGATGGACAAGTTCGAGGCCCAATTCACCGATCTTGACGTTCAGACTTCATATATGGAGGACGCTATGTCGTCTACAACTGCTACTGCAACACCACAAGACCAAATAGACCAACTCTTGCGGCAAACCGCGGAGGAAGCCGATATTGAATTGCAGCATGACCTTGCCACGAAAGACGTTGACCTGGTGACTGATTTTGCTGGGAAGGACAAGGTCACAATCGGCGAAGAGGATGACAAACTAGCCGAACGCCTACGGGCGTTAAGACCAGCGTCTTGAAGAGATAGAGGTTTCTTAGATCTTCGAATTTTTTGGCAGCATTTCACATATGTACATCAATCGCAATGTATGCATTAATCATCTCGACGATGATCATGGTACATGTAAGCATTAAAACACATTAAGTGTGAGTGCAATGAGCATAAAATGAGCATAAGACGGGCGCGTATACTAGATAGCATGCAAGGATGAGCGTAAGAGCATAAAATGTGTCGTCAAATTTGATACGTGAGATGAAAGAGATGCAGTATAATAGTGGAAATAAAAGATGATATCAATGAACCCAATTACAGAGAGCAAGTCAGAAGAAAGAGAAAAAGAAAGTTTAAAACGAACAGATGAAAATGTTTGCGGATGAAGGTACGAAGACTGAACAACCTGGGAGATCTTCCAGAGGGCTAGCCATGCTGAAGAACAACACGGATGAAGTTGTCCAGTAACTGCCGCTTGTCTTCTCCGCTGAGACCAGGTGCGGATACCAACAATCGTTCAACACGAGTAACAATGCCAGTTGGCCCATCGAACGGAATTTCATGTGTATCAAAGCGATCAACATCTAGAAAAGGCAGTCATATTGATGGTGACAAAATGAAAGACAACTGGCAAAGCTTACACTGTTTGAATTTTTGATACCCTTCGTCATCAAGGACACTTTTGAAAACTTTCGCGACTTGGCTTGCAAGGACAGGAACTGCCTCAATCTTACCATGCCCGCTAGCCGATCTCGAAACAGACTTCCCTCCGGACCGCGAAGCGAAGGAGGACGAGCTACTCGTTGATCGACCCATGAGAATAGAAGAAGGTAGTAAAGCGTCTTCTCTAACACTCGAAGGAGCCCAGGAAAGGCCGAGGCGGAGATCTAAAGGCCCAATAGAGTCCAAAAAGCCATCTATTCAGCTGAAATCTAGTCAGTCGCCTTCGCCTCTTATAACCAGTCTTGTAATATAGAACACATAGAACTCAAGAAGGATCCTGGTATTCCTCGCCTACCCGATCTTAAAGAGAGAGTACGGAATCATGGAAAGCACAAGGTGGTCCCGGTGTGTTGCAACGTCTACCAACTAAAATTATCTCTGACTTGCAGTGATAGGTCTCTTCCAACCATAGCTTGGATCCAGATAGTATGATGGCTTCAGAACCGACCTTATCGACTCTTGCTCTTCAAGCTCAAGCTGCAGAGGTGGCTTCAGGGTCGTATTCTGAAAATCCATCTTCATCCTCTGATCCAGCTGGTAAAACCAAGGAACAGCTGCGCAAGTACTACCTGAAGACGTTACACAAGGTCATTGATCAAAGCGACATCGTCATCCTGGTTCTCGACGCACGAGACCCAGAGGGATGCAGAAGCCGCTTGGTTGAGGAAGAGGTTCGTCGGCGAGAGATGGAGGGGAAAAAGTTGGTATTTGTACTCAATAAAATTGGTGCGTTATCCTTTGTTTCATGGGATGGCCCTTATTGTGCATCTAGATCTAATACCCAAGGAAAATGCACAGCAGTGGCTGAAACATCTACGACATTCAACACCGACTCTCCCATTCCTGTCGTCAACTTCTTCCCAACGCACAAATATTTCCTCGAGAACCGCTCCTTCTCTAGTCAAACTGCTGAAAGCTTACAAACCAAAGGCAGGGAGTATCACCGTTGGTGTTGTAGGCTACCCGAATGTGGGCAAGAGTAGTTTGATCAATAGTCTGAAGCGGAGCAAAGTACGTCTTAACAAAATCTCTATGAGACTATCCAACATGTATATGACCACCAGGTATGTGCTGTCGCAGCACAAGCAGGACATACTAAAGATTTACAATCCATTCAACTGGAACGCGGGATGCGGATTATCGACTCACCTGGAGTTGTATTTGACGATGACTATTTCGACGATGGAAAGGGTCAAACCAAGTCCAACGTTTTGCTCCGGAATGTTGTCAAGGTGGAAGATGTAGAAGATCCAATAGCCGTCGGTACGCGGGTCATGATTTTGTTCACCTCGTTTCTCTGACACCGAGTCAGTCGAGGAAATTCTGGGACGGACACCTATGTCAACAATCAGGCCGCAAACGATGAATGACACTGAGATGACCCCTACAAATTCGCGGAAACGTCCTAGATCACCGTCAGCTGCCCCTGACCCAGATAACGTGCCGATGGTCGGTCCGGAGACTGTTCCCTCATACGCGAGCCGGCAACCAAAACGTCAACGTAAGACGCGGGATGTCCCTTCTTACAATGCACCCCCCGATGAGCATGTACTCAGAAACATGGACCGTGGCAACCCTTTGAGTCGGAGAAATCTAAAGAAGGAGGCGAAACGAGCGAGGAAGGCGCATCGAGCCAAGACTGACGTGGGCACAGCTGTGATGGAGGTAGATGGTGAAGGAATTGGATTCACATTCATGGCATAATTGAATGTAGAAATGGTCCATGATCACTCTCAACTATATGTGAACTAATAGATTTGGCTTCCCTCCCGCTCCCACCTGACGTGATCGGGAGTTCGGGCACTTATTCTAAGGTTAGGGTCATCACGCCATTCTTTACAATTCCTGAAAAATACCGTTCACAAATACGGAAGCGTGAGGGTTCTAAACATTCGTCATGTCTGTTGTAGCTAGAGTCTCCAACATTTCCAAACCAATTCTGCGGAATACTCCTACTCGCCTCTCCAGGGCGGCCAGATTACGTCTATTCTCTACACGGTCACCTCATTTCCCATGTGTTGAGGCTCATGCGACTCGGGAGTCTAGGCTGAAGGAAAGCTCGCGTGCACCATCGTCGTCTTCTGGCCAAAGCGAGTCTGGACCAGAGCCTACCTATGCACGTCCAAACCCGGCGTCATACAACGTCTACCATCATCCCCACCCGTTACCCATGACCTACTACCCAGAGTCCCTCCCATCATTTGACATCGCTTACGAGACTTGGGGTACCCTCTCACCGAACCGCGACAACGTCATTCTACTTCATACCGGTCTTTCTGCCTCATCTCACGCTGCTTCCACGCCTGCGAACCCTTCCGATGGGTGGTGGCAGAAATTTATCGGGCCAGGGAAAGCACTAGACACTAACCAATTCTATATTATATGTTCAAACGTCCTTGGTGGTTGTTACGGTTCAACAGGTCCTTCATCTCTTGATCCTACAACCGGACGCCCATATGCCACCACATTCCCTATTCTCTCCATTTTCGACATGGTTCGCGCGCAGTGGTGTCTCCTGGACCACCTCAAAATTGATAAACTCTATGCCAGCGTTGGGTGTTCCATGGGCGCTATGTCAAGTCTCGCGACTGCTTGGTTACATCCGGATCGTGTTGGCAAGATTGTGAGCATCAGCGGAACGGCACGCAGTACCCCTTCAAGTGTTGCCATGCGCTTCGCACAAAGGAGTGGTATGCCATCGGTATTTCTGGCGATTAAGATGGCATTGACTGTTCCTCCTTAGTTCTAATGGCAGACCCTAACTGGAAAAATGGTTTCTATTATGATGCTCTCCCACCTCACACCGGCATGAAACTGGCTAGACGTGCGTCTGTATTGCCTGCTACAATGTTGTTGGCGCTCAATATTCTATAGAAATCGCTACCATCACGTACCGGTCAGGACCAGAATGGGATCAACGCTTCGGGCGACAGCTCCGACCACGTCCTGCCTCTGAAGATTCCTTAACCACCCGAGTTCCCGCCCTCTGTCCAGATTTTCTTATCGAAACCTACCTAGACCATCAGGTATCTTCCTTCCTTTGCCGAAGTAGGATATCCTAATCTGGTTATCCAGGGAGAGCAATTCTGTCTGAAATATGATGCCAACTCACTCATTTACATCTCTAAAGCGATGGATCTCTTCGATATGACGCTCCCTGCTCTGCAAGAACTCAAGCTAGCTCCATCTACATCCTCACCCTCTGACACCGACTTGCCCGTTAACTCTTCCCATTCATTCCACAAAACCTCGCATTCTAAGTCTCATCCACCGCCCCTTAACCCACCTCCGCATCTGCTCGATTTAGCCAAAGGGCTCCAGCCTCTTGCACACATACCAACACTTGTTCTTGGTGTACAGAGTGACATCTTATTTACAGTGGAACAACAGCGCGAGGTTGCGGATGCCCTGCGGATGGCAGGTAACGATAGTGTGAGTTACTACGAGCTCGGAGGTGTATGGGGCCACGATACATTCTTGTGAGTAATGACTTCACTGTATTGTCAATCAACTAAAAGGTATGTAGGATCGACGTTATAAATGTTGGCGGTGCTATCAGAGGGTTTCTCTCATGATCCCTCCTTTGATGTCCCGCTTGGGATAGATGACCAAATCTCATAATGTAATGAACCTTGGAATTCTCGATGGCAATGGAACGTTGTCAGGACTTTACTTGTCGCAAAAATTCGGGACTCACCACCTAGAAGATCCATAAAATTGTAATAAAAGCGCCAAAACACATACAAAAAGGGAATCTCTAACATATTCTAGTGTCGCACAAATCAGACTATAATGATACAGTGACTAAGTGCTCAACGGCCACTGCCGTTCATCGGTGGGTATGGTGGAGATATCATCATACCTGGTGGTTGTGACTGTGACATAAACTCTTCAGCTCTTGGTCTATACGTTAGCATGTCAGTCAGGCATGAGAAAATATCACAGTCATAATCACACACCCAAACATAGTGCCAAGTAGCTGGTCAAGGGTAGCGTCCTTCCGATCCCGCTGCTCTTGTAACTCCGCCTTGGCCAAGCCCAACTCCTCAAGGAGAGATTCATGTTGCTCAAGCGCATAACGGTGTTTTGCCTTCATCAGAAGGTACATGACCATCGCCGGTGAACGGCCTTGTATCGTGTTAGTTTCTCGGTCATACTGATTTTGCAGATATTCTGGGAGTACATCTGACCCTGAGTTGTAACCGTCATCATCATCTGGGCCGTCGTGGTCAGGAGACCCAACACGATGGCGTGGACGATGAGGGCTAGATGATCGACGGTGACCGTTTGCATAGTTAGCTGGCGAGTTCAAATCATCTGGACTTGGTTCAAACTTGAGCGTGGTAAAAGTTCCGGAATTGTCATTCGGAGGTCCAGGGGGTGGCGCATGAGATGTAGATGCATTCCCAGGCCCTTGATCGTCGGCGCCTCGTTTGCGCTTTCTTTGGCCGCCACGGCCTGGTGCAGGCGGTTCAATGTTGTGCTGGAGTCGTAGATGTTTAGCGAGAGCATCAGAACGAGTGAAGGATTTGTCGCATTCTGGTAAAGGATGACTAAGTCCATAAGGGGCTATCGATCAGATAGGCGAACCCACCGGGAAGGGTGCAATTGAAAGGTTTCTCTCCCGTGTGAGATCGTATGTGTGAAATGAGAGCAAAACGAGAGGTCTGTGTGAGGCCGCGCCGTGCACAAGTTGTCCATTCACAGGAATAATTCGATTTGTGCACACCGATATGCTCTGAGTATTATGTATAAGATTGCACGACGAAACATAAAACAAGGAACCCACCATCATGAATGTGAAAGATTAGCGTCGGAAGATGCGTGAAGACTTGGCCACAGTCGCCCCAGAGACATGTCACACTGTCGGATTCCACGTCCTCGAGCTGAATGGTGTCCAGATTGCGGGGTGATCCAGGTCGCGAAACCGAAGGCCCAAGTCCAAGAGCATTGCCAGAGATAAATGTGCTCGCTTCCTTGCCCGACGACTCAGAGAAAGATGGGGACGGAGACCTTGAGGAGGGACTGCGTGGCGAATGAGGCATGGTTTGAGTGGCCGCGTTGTTTGTCTCTGTTGTCGCTGCCCATTCATCGACTTCACCATCCATGAATCGTTTCTTTGGTTCTTCTGCTCCCAAAAAACCCAAGCCTACCCTTCAAGACGCAATTACATCCGTCAGTAGCTCAATTTGGACACGATCTCATATTGACTACATCATAGATCGATGGCCGTGTAGCTTCAATAGAGGTCAAGGTCAAGAAGCTCGATACAGAGCTTGTGCGGTATAAGGAGCAACTATCAAAGCTACGAAACGGTCCAGGAAAAGTCGGTGTCTGTATTATGGAGCTCTGCAAGTCAATGACCCATTCCACTTAGAATGCAGTACAGCAACGCGCTCTGAGGACGCTTCGGCAGAAAAAGCTGTACGAAGATCAAATAGCTCAGCTAACGCAGCAAACGTTCAATATGGAGTCCGCGGTTATGACGACTGATAACTTGAGGAATACCATGGCCACCCTTGATGCAATGCAGACCGCCAATAAGGAGATGCGAAAGCAATACGGAAAGATCAATATTGATAAGATCGAGGTTCATGGGTCTGCCTATGTCGCGTTGTCAGACTACTTATCATTTATCCCAGAACATGCATTTTGAAATGGAGGAGCTAATAGAACAGGCAAATGAGATACAGGAAACGCTTAGTCGTTCCTATGCCGTCCCAGATGAACTTGACGAGGCTGACCTTGAAGCTGGTACGTGCAGAGCTTTCTGTTAGTCCAGAGCTGATTCTTATGACAGAACTCGATGCACTCGCACTGGAGGAAGAAGAAGAAGGCGCTTCTTATCTGGCAGATTTGAATAAAGTACCAGACACCATCGAGGAACCACCAGTGGAAGCTGCAGAGGTCGGTTTTTGTTTATCGTGTTCATTCCTATTCTATCTCACTCCCTCCCTTGCAGACACCTGTACAACATGAAGCAGTCAAGACAACAGTTTGATCTAGAAATATCCTCGACGACATTGACCACGATATCTCACGGACCCGTTGTATCACATACCATATGTAATTTTATCCGTCCCGTTTTATGTAGAACTAATGAACAAGAGGGTGGGCTAGCCGTATCTACGAGGCGTGTCCGAGACTGAGAACCAGTCATCCATCCTCATTTCTTCTATTGTTGAAGTATTGACAATAGTCGACTTGCTTTGAGAATCTACGAGACGTGAGTTAGAATATACATCGCCAAGACAGATCAAATGTTCTGACAAGATTCAAATGCCTCAATGCCGTTCTCTCTACCAATTCCACTCTCCTTCATGCCACCCCTGGTAGAATTTGAGTGTTGACCAGTTTCGATATATAAATCGACACATACCAAGGGGAACTCGGGTCGTTCCTATGATGTGTATTCACCCAACAGAGGCCAGTTTCAATATCCCCTGCTACGCGATGCGCTCTGGTGAGATTTGAGGTCCAGATACCTGCGCCGAGCCCATATTTACAGTCATTGGCAAATGCAACACCTTCTTCGACATCCTGAACAAAAATAAGTATAATGTCGGGATTTTTTTAAGGTACGCACCTTGAACCGTCGGACAACGATGACGGGGCCGAATACCTCTTCCCGCCACAATTCATCCGTGGATTCAACATCTTCGATGATAGTCGGTGCCAAAAACGACCCATGGGTATAGTCAAAGCCGTCCAAAGGAGATGCTCCGGTTAGTCTGTGGCCGCCGCACAAGACCTTGCCTTGCATCCTGCCAAGTATTCTCTCGATACGTGTCAGATGATGCTCTGAAATGACTGGACCCATCGTCGACTGAGGGTTCATTGCTATTGTCTGTTCAGACACTTCTAAATAACACTTTTGCAAGAGGTCAACTCACGGTTTCCCATTCTACTCCTGATATTATTCGTCTTCTCTACCAAGGCAGACACAAATGAGTTGTAAACACCATCCTGGATGATGATCCTTGTTCCAGACACACATGTCTGTCCTGAAGCAATAAAGGATGCAAACGCTACGCCGTTGACTGCTGACTGGATGTCTGCATCGTCAAAAACGATAATTGGTGCCTGTTTCATTGAAATGAGGACAGATTACAGAAAAAAGAATGAACGAGAACACCTTTCCTCCCAGTTCCGCTGTAAAAGAGGCAATATTCGCGCCTGCTGCTTGACCAACAGCACGTCCCGTTCGAGTACTCGCTGTGACATCAACCTTACGGACATGAGGGTGACTGACAATTGCTTTGCCAACAGTGGCACCGATTCCGGGCAAGACAGTGAGGACTCCAGCAGGGACTGGAGGGCGTTAGTTTACCTATCTTGCCAGAAATGTGGATATAAGACGACAGCTTACTTCCGGCCTGGCCTGCCATATCTGCAAATTCCAATACTGTAATAGGCGCCAACTGTGCAGGTAAAGATTCAACGGAAGGTTTTCAGCACAGAGACAGATACATGCTTCAGATGGTTTTACGACGACAGAGTTTCCAGCTGCCAATGCAGGTGCAATCTTCTTGACTGCAATAAGAAGCGGATGATTAAATGGCTATAATGTTTGGTTAAAAAACGACGACGAATTCAAGCAAATAGCATCCTCACAGTGATTTGTGCGACGACTCCCAATGGCACGCGTTGAACATAATTTAGCAAGTTTCCCTGCGTTGGCGCTACGAAACCTTGGTACGTCCGGAGTAAGGCTGCGAAATAGTCACTATATGTTTGAGGTCGTGTTCGTCGTGTGGTAGTGGTAGCAATGCACACTCACAGCCACTCAGGCAGACGGCTCAGCTGTGCCTTCATCTCCCGGATTGGACGGCCTGTCTGAAGTGTTTCGATTGCAGCCAACTCTGGTATCCGCTCTTCTAGTAAGCGCGCGAGCTTTGAGAGGATTTTGGACCGATGGATAGCTGGTGCCTTGTTCCATAGTCCCGACTGAAATGCATCTTGTGCGCCGTTGATCGCTTCTCGCACATATTCTTCTGACACTGATGCGACTCTATTTAATACGGCATAAGTATGGCTATAGTCGCTGGTTGAGGCACAGTACGATTAACTTGCAGAGACTTGCTCCAGTAGCAGGATTTGACACAATGAATCTGTTGACGTCGGAGATCGTTCACTATAACAGCTGAATGACTCACTCTTCGCCTTTGTTGAGCAAAGTTTCACTCTGTACCGTCCAGGGAGCATATCGAGCCTTGATATGAAGCGTCCGCTGTGATGTGGACAAGTTTATAGTGCCTGATGGCGCCACATGGCAGAACCGTACAGTTAAAACGGAACGAGACCAAAACCTAGCACATGAAACCGTGTTTAGAGCCAATGGCATGAGTAGTAGTTGTAGTAGTTATCAATAACGAGCATGCCAGTGATGAAATGTATCAGACCTTTCAAGTGCTGATCGAGGCCTGTCGGATCAATTAGTGATGCCGCCGCATTAATAAGTTTCACGGAGTTAATTCCTCCTGCGTATCCCATTACGCACGTTGAGTATAGCCAGACGGCTCAAGGAAGAGTCTGTATTTGGTGTGCGCTCATATTTATAACTCGTTTTTACACTCGCAAGTGGTTTTTTTTTTTTTTTGCAGATTGTAGACTTCCTTCCAGCATGCTCGATTGTTTTTACACTCGCAAGTGGGGTTTTTTTTTGCAGATTGTAGACTTCCTTCCAGCATGCTCGATTTCTTTTCTAACACTTCACTGATTCATAGAAACCATCGATGATAGAGCTTATATAGCAAACGCCTAAAAATGAATTATATTTAGTCTTTTGTTGCTTGAACTCCGTGGGCTCGATAATCAGCTTGGGTTCTCTCTTCATTCTGAACTCGTGTACTTGCAATGTGCGGAACATGATACACATTTGGTTATATCAAGCTGGATTGTCTGTGATGGGCGTTGAGTCTTCGGAATTACACCTCTCTATTTGGACCACCTTGAATGTCTGACTTTGCTCTCTAAAAGTTGAGTTCTCGGAATTGAAATCCAGGATAATTTCTCTAATCTCGAAGTTGCCTTCCTGGAGAATCGTCATCTCTCAATCGACGTAAAGTATATTCTGATAAAGCAGATCAGAGTACGAATTGGATAAACTTTGATGACAATTGAGTGGATCGACTGACGTTGGTCATGTCTTTGGCGCGCAAACTGCAAGCTATAAGTGCTGAAGCATGGTAATTCATGATGAATCTAAGCCAAAGGGAGATAAATGTCGAGGAGTCGTCTGGTTTCTCTGGACAGACGTGGGCTGAGTTTCGGTCTTGCATATACTATTCTGACTAGACCGTGTGTTGAAACAAGGAAGAAACAAATTGGGACCCAGTGGAAGCTAAGCGCTCGGCGCCGAACAATAGCACGGCGATCTAGAATCAAGTAATTTTTTCAAGGTTCGATCTGCAAATGAAGCAGAAAGCGAGCCTATGTATTGTTCTTAAAAATCGTTGGCAAGCAAACATTTCGGTAACCTGAAATCACTCGGCGCGTCAACAAAGAACCACAACGCGCTTGTCACGTGGTGTCTCGACTGTTTAACCGGCGCTCGCGTGTCCTTTACCTTTCTCCTAAGACAACGTTGGTCGTACTCGCTGCTCGCTGTGCCTTTGACGACCATCCATAGCTTGTCGCCCGTCCTTGAATTGGCGAAATGGCACTCCGTCGCTCCACGCGAGCAGCCTCGGTCAAACCAGCTTCCAAACCAGAGCCCACACCGCTAGAAAAAGCGGCATCCAACAGATCCATCCGAAGCAATGTGTCCAAAAAACGAGCGGCCTCTCAGGAACGTGCTCCCTCGCCCGTCTCTAAACGCTCTCGCACAATGACAGCACAGAAACCTGAAAACGATCCTCCCGCACAGGCCTCACGATCGCGTAAACCAACGTCCAAAAGGGCTGCTCAACCTCTGAAGAAACAGCCTAGTGCCAAGCTCACATCAATCAATGAGGCACCAGTACCCCAGCAACGGCCATACTTCAACCCGCTGCCTGTACCGCCGGAGGCCAAGCGACCTGGCCTCCAGCTCTTCGTTTGGGGCGCTGGAAACTTTGGTCAGTTTGGTATGGGGCCAGATGACCTAGACCAGCACAATAAGCCCAAGCGTAATCTCTGGGTTGAAAAGCAAATGCAAGACGGCACTTTTGGAGAAATCGGAGCAGGACTAGAGTCGATCGCGGCTGGTGGCTTGCACACGTGTTTTATCGACGAGAAAGGGAGTGTACGTGTTTTCCCCCTTCTTGTTTGCTACGGCTCTTAACGAATATTTCACTGTATTTTGCAGGTTTGGACATGTGGAACTAATGATGATGCAGCATTGGGACGCATCACGCAAGATGTTCCGGATCCAGAAAATCCCGGTTCTTTCTTGGACGTCGACGAACTCACGAGTATTCCCCATCCTTTGACTTCACTGGTCGACGAAAATTTCCGTGCAGTTCAGGTTGCGACTGGAGACAGCATTTGTGCTGCTCTTAGTATACATGGTGATCTCAGAGTATGGGGTTCTTTCCGAGTAGGTTTTACTATCATTCTCATGTTTTTCCATCTATTGACATCTCTCTAGGCCAACGAAGGGTCTCTTGGATTTTCAAGCGGGTTAAAACATCAGTTCCACCCCACTCCGATCTTGGAACTCTCACATAAACCCGGAGACGTCGAAAAGGTTTCCGCTATCGCCGCCGGAACAAACCATCTTCTTGTCTTGACTACCCATGGCAGTGTGCTCACCTGGGGAGCTGGAGAGCAAGCTCAATTAGGACGCAAGGTCCTAGAACGTCGAAAAATTCATGGAACCGTCCCCGAAAAAATTACGCTCGGTAATCGCGGTCGTAAAGCAGTAAGGATTGGTGCCGGCTCATGGCATTCTTTTGCTGTTGATGATCAAGGCGATATCTGGGGATGGGGGCTGAATAGCATGGGGCAGACTGGAACGGGTTATGAGTCTTCGGATGATGCCGTCGTTCAGCTCCCTCAAAAAGTCAAGCGGCTGAGCAAAGAAGAACTTGACGGTGACACAGTCAAACAAATTGTTGGGGGAGATCATCATACGCTGTTCCTCACAGCCAGCGGCAAGGTCTATGCTTGTGGTCGTTCCAATGCAGGACAACTTGGATTAGCCGATGACGATCCGGCATTCGAGAATCGCACGGACCCAGAATTCCTTCCTGAGCCAACATTAGTCACCTTTCCTGACATGGACGACCCAGTCATTCAAGTGTCCTCTGGCTCTCATAACAACTTGGCCGTTACCCAAGCTGGTGCTTTATATTGCTGGGGTCAAGGCATCCAAGGCGAGTTGGGTGTTGCCGATGAAGAGGTCAAGACTCCTCAGGTTGTCGTACGACGAGAAGGCGGTTCATGGGCGGCGGTATCTGTTTCATGTGGCGGCCAGCACACGCTTGGGTTGTTTAGGAAGAAGTAAGAACATGTGTCAAGATGTCCGCTGCAGTTTATCTTCGTTATTTGCATATCTTCAGCGCTAGCTAGATTATGGCATTGAACATCACATTCAATCTCCAATTATACTTCCCCAATTTAATAAATAACCTATCATATTTACCCATATCATTCATCACTTACACGATCCAATGCTTCGCAATTGTTTGCTCTGGTTTCCTGGTCAACAATTCGCCTCCTGTTGTGATTAAAATTGCATCTCCGCGTCGCGTTGGTAGCTGGTAGCATAAAAGGAACCACTGATGATGAAACTCCGTACTGTTCCTTTATTTTCCTCACCTCTCGCGATTGTCCCTCTTCAATGTCTGCAAACGTGAGTGTGCCCGTCGTCGAGCCTTATCAGTCGCTCACAAGTTACTGGTCAAACAAAGGCTCAGCCTCTCATCCCTGCAGGATACACATTTTTAAGCCACGACATGTTCGTGTCCACTGCGGGCAAAGAAATATTCATAGAATTGTCAAAAAAAGCATTCAACAGAAATCCTGATCAACATGACATGTACATCTACAATGGTGCGCGTTTTCAATTTTCTTTCGACGCCTTTTTTTAGCGCCTCGTTCCGTGATAGATTTCTACGCGTATGCGTGTTTGGATCTTGTCGACAAGACCATGATAAGCGCAAACAGCAAGATCACGTCGAAAAAGTATGAAGACGCGTATCATCTTCTCGAGGCCCTTGCTTTGTTCAACCTGGACGAAATGGCTTGGCCAAGTAAGTGATGTCTTCGCTTCTGATGATTGCGCCATCTTAAGTATGAAGTGTGCGATGACGGGGAAAGGGTCAAGAAGACAGATAAAGCATATGGGGCGTTGGTTGTCGCCACACTCCGCGGTTTGGAAGCTCAAGGCAAACTCGATGTTAAGAGTCTTCCAAATCTCGAAAGTTTCCTGAAGAATACAGTCGAATGGGCTGATGCGATGAAGGGACAGTCTTGTTCTGCTTCCTACGGACCCTACTGCAAACGTCTTGGCCAGAAACTTGTGGGGGACAAGACACCTGAAGATCTTGCGCGCGAGAAAGCATGGCTCAGCGAATGGATCGCTGGGCTTGATGCGGAGAACCAGGCAGCAGTCCGAGACGATATTCGAGAGGAGGAAGAGGAGCGAGCTGCTGACGAGGAGGAACCAAAAGCTTGGTACGCTAGCGCTGAAAACGTTAACGAAAACAACTTGGTTTTGTCGCGACTTTGGAAAGACTACAAGGCATATCTTGCTACAGTACCAAAGGGGCCACTTCGGGGTCCAAGCTGGGATATCAGCAAGTGGACTACAGCCCAGAAGAAAGAATTTGCTTTTGACGACGTTGAAGATGACTTTGATTGACCTCTGATTTCGTTCACCCAGTTTCCAAAAAAAAGTTACATGTTTTCGTAACAAATTTACCAGGTTTCATCTTCACGTATCATAGTTCCTGATGTTTTATGAATATGTTACTGCTAATCTTCCTACGATATATTCGCCCGCGCTGACAGGAGGATATTTTGCCACTCTCCCGCAATTTGGCAAGCGAGATACCTCAGTAGAAAAGTTGGGGTTGCAGAAAAAGGCAATGGATTGACGTGCAGGTGTAATAGCCTTATCGTCCTTCACTTGTTTGGCAGGCGGTGCAACCACTCTATGTAAGGTGGACCGCAAAACATCGTTACTCCACCGCGCAAGAAGATCACCAACATTGATCACAATTGTCCCCGGCTGAACGTTGATACTCAGAGGAGAAGCCCAGCCGACCAGAATGACTTACAATAGGCTTTGCAGGAACAAAGCTACCGGTGTGAGGATTCTGAACCTCGAGGCCTCCTACCTATTGTCAATGGGAAAAAAAAAGTGAGCTTCAGATAAAATATACAAGTCATACCGAGTCTTGAAAAAGAAGGGTGAGTGTCCCATAGTCTGCGTGCCATGTTCCATGAGTATCTGGAGTTTGTGAGTTGAATTTGACGGACCACTATGTGACCCAGCCCGGGCCTGGCCTGAGTTTTGAAGTAGATTTGTCTTAATCGGCGGATATGAAAGGAGGCGTAGGTTGTGACATTGTTCGTCTATCTTCTTATCAAAGAAGTCTTCTTCAAGGTCAAGACCAAGTGCAATAGACCCCATGACTTGGACGTGAAGACTATGACAAGTCTGTGAAAGATGAGATCCACAAGTATACCTCGTAAACTAAGTATAAAAAGTCGAACTCACATGGTAGAAGTCTAACATGGTTTTTTTGAACTTGGGCACGTCGGTCTCCTGAGGCCATTGGTTCTTCCACTCGGCATCCCAATCTCGTCCGATCTCCATAGATTCTTTGCAGTCCGGGGCTTTAGCACGGAGCGCAGCTATCTCGATAGGGTCTGCCGATTGAGTTACACGTTCACGTCCTACAGTCACGTAGCCACGGTTGGAACGTGGGTTTTCCCAAGAAAGTTTATCCTAAAGCGTTAATTCAGTAATTTACATCCCACAGACCATAGAAGTATCCACTTTAGTCTCTGAAGGCAACGCAAAGAACTCGGCACTCTATCGTTATTATTCGATGATGAATAGATGCACAGACGCACACAGGAGGCACAATCCAATCACCTTTGAGAACGCGTCTTGAACGATACCTGATATGTTTTATGTAAATGAGCACCAGTAAACGTGAAAGGAGGTTCGCTTACTTGCAGGTATTCCATGTCCGGACAAGTAAATAAATCCGCTTTCTTTAAAAGCAGATACTATCTTGTCAGCGACATGTTTCCGCTCAGATTGCCTCTCCGCTTCTCTAAACTGGGTAAAGTCGATGACAGGTATAAGCGCAGTGTTGCGAGGCGCAGTTGCTGAGAGGCGTCTGGTCACAAGCGAAGGTGAGGGGTATGCAAAGAGACGTGAGGCTCTGATAGTGCCCAACATGGGAAGTGCGTGTGAGAGACGTTCAAAAGCGGTTACCCACATCCATGTGCATGCTTAGCAATAGCCGTCACCGTCAATCTGAGTATCTCTCAATGAAGACTGTCAATGACGCTGGACGACGTGCCCCGATCAGACTCTCCTTAGAGAGTCAATAAATTGACTCAGTGCAAAAGGATGCTTATGCTTCCGGTGAATCGTCATTTTATCTTACTTTACGGAGAGTTTGAAACGGGTAGGGAGGTCCGCACATGCTCATGAACGTCTGACTATAGACAGTTGGTCGCTACACCAACCCAGTCCTACTATGCTCAGCCAAGAGAGACCCCTATCGATATATAATGGTTGGCTTAACATGCCGTAGAGAGTTTAAGTACGCTTTTGTGTCCGGAGAGGTATCCGTGTGCCTACATGGTACACCTGCCTCAGATATGAGACAGGAGTGAGGAATAGACAATATACCCATAAGAACGCTGCAAACTGTAAGTGGATGTTGAAAAGTGTCAAACGTCGGGACCTTACCTCAGAGAATCATCATCAATATGAGCCGACCCATATATGTAAGTCCATAACGACAAAAACCTCCAGAATGACCCCGCCATCAACAATTCATCGCGTGGCGTTTAGCCGAAGGTGCGCGGGAAACGGATCAAGCTGCCGAGATCATTGGATCTTTGATCCGCCATCACACCATATTCCGTAACTTTACAAGCGCACAGTGGTTCATTTGATGCATACTAAATAAGAGGGAGTGAAGGCCAGGAGTAAAGGAAAAAGTGGAAGGGAAAGATTAGTCGTACACTGGTCTGTGGGTGGATGATAGGTCATAAAAAGGGGCGGAATTTGAGGTGCATGGAGTAGGAAATTGGTTAAGTACCACGGCTTGGAGCCCGACTCGAGAAGGAGCAGAAGTATAGGCCTGCAAGCACTAGTTTCTGTAAGTTTTTTATCTTCTAAATATTTATTTTGTTTTGAATAGTTCCGGTTGAGTACATCAATCAAGATCGTCAACCGAATGGATGTGACTAAACATCAGAAATGATGCACATTCGTGCTACACTCAGTCACCTCACAGGTAGGATGGCAAAGTTGAACAATCGTTCACTCGGCGCAATATAGTCTCCAAGGGTTGAGGCACCGTCACAAGGATTCAGCAACCGAGTATCACGATAAAAATCCTTCTTTGCAGTTCTCTAGTCGCTATCGACAAAATTGGAAAAACCATTATGAAACAGATTGGAAACCACGAATCATTTTCAGCCTATCGAACGAAAGCCCTATGAGGTTGAAGTGCCGGGGGATCGAAGGCGACGGAAAATACTCATGAGTGTCTTACCACCTTCCGAGCCCCACCTGAAAAACGAACTGTGAAAATGTGAGAAATTAGAAGCTTTACGGGCTTACTCTCCACCTGATACCTCTTGACAGCATTGTTCAAATTCTTCAGTCACAAGTACCTCATCCCATTTTTCAACAACATAATCCTGTCATTGATATGAGTCAGTAACGTCAGTAACATTTCTAGGGTGTGATCCAAAATCTTACTTCAACAAGTGAATGGAGCTCTTCCCAGACTGACGAAGCAAGCAAAAGAGCGAAGCTGGATCGTGGTGTGATAGTAGACATCATATGGTCCAGAGCCAGCATTGCTAGATTTGGCATCGCATAGCGATGAGCGATTCGATACACAGATAACGCCGAAGCAGGTCGTGGGGGAGGTGTAGGATGGGGATGGGGATCGGCAGAAGTTGAGCTGGGAGGATGCTGCAGCCTAGGAGAGATCGGGTACCCAGGACGTGTGGACGAGGGAGGATCGATTGGTGTTACTGGCAGTATCGGAACAGGTTTCGTCCGAGATGAGGAAGAAGCATCTGGAACTGTGCGTATGGCAGAAGATGACGTAGTTCGTCGGGGAGACGAGACCCCCGGGCATGCGGGCAGTACTGATGTTACTCTAAGTGGTGTAGGCAGGTTCCGAGAGCCAGACGAGCTCACTGAGGTTGAAGTCGCGTTGGTGGTGCTGACGGGTGGCAAGACATCCAAGTTGGGGAAGGCTTCTCCTGCGTTGACTATAGAAGGAAAGCTATCACCACTTGTAACAGTGGCACTTCTGGTATCACCGGTGGTACTGTCATCCTTCTGGAAGGTTTTCCAGTCCCACTCCCCACCTCGAGTGTGCAACCACTTGGCACTCCATCCATTGCCAACACCGTCGATCGCTAGACGCGGATCGTCGTCCTCGCTGAAGATAAGCCAGTTGGTGTAACAAAATTTCAATAGCCAGTAGATGGTCTGAAAATCCGCTTCCTCAACTACAACTGTGTGAACCTTTCGCTCATCGTTTTTCACGGTTGGATTCTCTGAGAACGAGGACGCAAGCATGCTGGCAAAATATTCTGACCGTCGAATGAGAATGTCAGAATGCGCATAGATAACGCGCTTGCGAGCTGTAGTTCTAGAAGAGAAAGGAGAGTATGAGGCAGCCGACGATGATGTTTGCTGGCTAGTAGATGGACTAGCATCGACCGATTTAGGGAATGCGGATTGTCTTTCCATACATATAAAACGAACATCTCCTGTGTCTGAAAACAAAAGAAACAAAATTGAGTCAAAGTTGAGCCAGATGTTCATAGAAGGCAGCGCGCTACACACTGGAGTTGTCAAGAGAAGCTTCGAGCCCATCTAAAAGATCCTTTGGAACTGTGTGGACGGCAGGTTGCTGAGGATAAGAAGGCCCGGATGGACAGTGAATCTGGACACAGATTACGAAAGAATCTGTATCACGGATTCTCGTGTTTTCAAGCAACACAGAAAGGGATGGAAGTGGACACTCTGTGGTATACAGATTAGTATATCTACTCTGGCTCAGAGACGCGTTCGCGACACGTACCCCAGACCTCGTGTTCATGTCGAAATACCCAATCCGGCTGCCAAAAATCCCACACCCATTCTGGCGGCGCACCTCGCTCCCCGAAGCGATCTGCTTGACATTTGATAGCTGTCATCATGGATGCAGAAAACCCATGGTCAGTATCTGCGAAGTCTAGTATGGACGTAATGTAAAGCGACAGAGTGGGCTTATTCGAATCGGAAGAACCTTCTGCAGAAGGTGTGTTTGAGCTTAATACTAATCAAGAAATTCAATAGAACCTGTGCGCACCAATCTCAAGTTTGAATTCTTTGTCTCCCAAGATAGGCGACTGTTTCAGTACCTCGAAATCAGCATTCTCTGTATTCTGGCCGCCAACATTTTCAACAAAGTCCCTCAGCCTGCGCACATCGTGGACGATCCACTCAAAACCCTTGATATTGGAAAAGGAGAACTTGAATTAAGGATGCAATGGTGGTGGCACTGGTGAAATGTACCATGAAAGTCCATTGACGCGTGGAGTCCGCTTGTATGCTGCTGCGGTAAGCTTTGCTCCCCAGAGTACCAGCGGACAATCTCGAATTAGGCCAGTGAAGGGCGTTAGAGCCAGTCGAAGTTGAGCGAGGTGAACCAGAAATCGAGTTTCTGAAACCCAGAGAATTACTAGCCGAGAGACTTGAACAGCTATTACGCAGGGTTGAAACTTGCCAGGGCCATGCTGGCCGAGATATGCTGGGTGGACGACTGAGAGAGGAGAATAGAGGAGGATGAATGTGGTCAGACATAAAACATGGAACGGCCCCTATTAACAGAGAACTAGGTATGATCAAACGCTCTGCGTAGAGAACTTATTTCTGATTTCTGAACATGGCGGACGAAAGGTCATGTCCAAAGAAAAGAAAGCGCGGTTGCATGGTCGAGGAGAAGTAGTGTTTCGGCTGTCACGAGGTAATTCGCGTCCCAAATACTAATTGATGGTGATTACACTACATTATATATACATTGTAAAGATACATGACCTTGATAAATTCATCCGTCCAGCAAGTCGTTAATATGTCTCCCAATGTTGGTCGGGAAGGACCTCTCGCATTACTAGCAATAAGAATGAATGATATTAGCGACATAGACACACATTGAACTCACACTTCCAATGATGCAAACCCTGCGCATCCTGGAGTTTTCCAAGTGGGTTGTGAGCATCCGATAGGATAAATTTGTTACTATCCTCTTCGTTTTGGGAGTCTGATGAATTCGAGGTCAACCTCCCGTTGTGGAAGCGAGGCCAAAACATGACGACGCAAGGGCGAGCCCAGCCAATCAGGTTGAATCGATTCTCGAAATGTGAGAGGCGAATCGGAATTCGTACAGAAGAAAACCTTCACGTTCATGAGTCATGACTATAGGGCCTGGATTGAACTCGAGCCAAGGAAAGCACATACTATGTTAATAAAATCCTTTTCATACTGCTCGTCACGAATGACTTCAAAAAGGTCGTGGAAGCCGCGACATGAGACGAAACCCTTTTCTAGCGTTGCCAGGATCATTCGTGTTGAATCACTCTTTGGAACACCCGCGAAATTCTAACGCCGCTGAGTTGGATTAAAGCAGAATATCAGGACGAGAGAATTGCTTACAACTGCTACAACACCTTGCGGATGCATGATACTCTTAAGATCTTCCCAGAATTCCAGAGTGAAGATGTGCTCCGGAACACCTCCGCCAGAGAAGCAATCATGGACGACGAAATCATAAAGCTGCTTCACTCCCCCAATCTCAGCTTCGGTGCGCTTTCTTGCTACCCAAGCCCTTGCATCTTCCAAAAAGACCCTACCTGGGCCTGGATCGGGGAGGCCAAAATATGTCCTGGCGGCATCATACACTGCAGGATCAATTTCGACAATGGTTATAGGAACCTTATGTCGAATGAAGGCAGTGGCCGAAGTGCCTGCCCCTAGACCACTGTATAGCTGTCAGCAGCACAATGTTCTGCGGAGGACATGAACGCACATTAATAGCCCATTATCCCATTCTTCTTTCCCTGTACTATTGACAAGACGAATAGCTTCCTGGAGCACGAATGTACTGTAGATGGAATCACCCAAGGGCGTACCAAAAGCGTCCTCAATAGGTGCTGCATGATCCAGTGTCATGATTTTCGAACCCATCCAGACCCCTCCCAGAATAGAGTGCGAAGCGCGTAAGTAACGGACAGAATGCAAGCCCTGGTCTGAGTTATCATAATCTGGAGGATCCCGGGCTTCTCCAACAACAATCAGCCCGGTAACTGACTGTACTGATGAGTGGATGGTAATGGATGTGTTGGGACGGTAGTAAGTTTCCGGTAGTGGGTGAGGCAGAACAGGAGAGGCTAGGTATCGGTAAGTAGAACCCCAGAGAGCGATCGAAGCGACAACGAGTATCCCTTTGATCTGGCCATCTAGGAGGTTAGCAGTCGTTCCGCGTTTCGTGGAGCTAAAAGGATGTTTATAAATCCAAAGACACCACGAGAGGCAAGCTAGACCAAGAAACTGAAGATACACAGTGTATAACAATAGAGAAGTGAGAAAAGAGAAGACCTACGATTCGACTTTCTGAAATATTGTTCAAATATGCCTGTTTTGCCCAAATTCGTTGAGACAACCCTTTCCCAGTGACAAAGCACACTGTCGCAGCCACGACACGATACGTCAGAGGTGGACGGGTGACATGCATCCTTCGCTGTGCCCATGTCAACTAGAAGTCTGTCAGATAACCGGACTCCTCTAACTCGTCTCGGCACTCACCTGCGCCTCAATCACTGACGTTGTCAGAAAGAATACGAGCGGGAACAAAACAATAGCATGCGTTATGACCGGCCCCCAAAGCGGGTCATGTTTCCTAGACGTCAAGACCGAAACCCAGTATGTCGCATTCGGAGCTGCTGCAAGGTCTAAAGCAGTGTACAACCAGTTCCGTGACGTCGATATGCCGATTGGGTTAAGTGCTGCAAGAAGAACAGCTCCTGCAGCTATTAGATTGAGAACATACGTCGTAGGGCCCGCTGCATAGATAGGAATTAACGCTCTTTCATATATAAAAAGGACGAGGGAGATGGAGACAAGACTGGCGATAGCGCTGATCGTTTCTGAAGCCGCATCTGGTGGTTTAGACACATGCTGTTTGCGCGGCTTGGCGGGTTTGGCGGGTGGCATGGTGGTTGTCTCGGAAAGCGCGATACGAGACAGAGTAATACCCTGTGGCCAGCATCAGTTCATCAATCCATTGCTACTTATCTGCGTTGACAAAAACAACGCATTCTTGATTGTACATATCATATATAAGATACAAAAAATGGGGTATGTATAGATTGGAGAGAACAGTGATGACTGACTAGCAATTCGGAGACAGTCTTGTTCACACCAACTATCATCACCACATCTTAAACTCATAAATCGACGGCGAGGAAAAAGTTATAAAATTTATGGAGTGTACATCAGTGTAACAAAAGATGGTGTGTAACTAGTAAAATATATTAGTAGGAACCGAAATCAAAATCATTCCCCACGAAATGTGCAGCATCTTGAAGGAGATCTCCGTCAAGAAGAGTGGCCCAAACGTCGAATTCCACCACATTAAGCCTCTGTCGTAGAAGAGGAAGCATTGAAAATACACGCTGTATTGAGTAATGATCAAGGTATAGCGTTTCGAGCGGTCTTCCAGCAGCCTCTCTGAAAGCCACCACTGAAAGAAGCTTCTCCATGCTTTTGCAATCGACATTGCGCAGTGCGAGCGCTCGAAGGTAAGGCCAGACAACATCCGCGTTCGCACCTGTGAAGATGTCGCGGAATGAGTCGGCATGTATGTTGGGAACCATCACCAGCTCCACAGTAGGGAAACACTCGGCTGCTTCTTCAAGCTGCGCGAATCCTGATGTGCTGACTGGGGAGAGTGTAATGGACCTGAGTCCGGTGAATTTAGGGAGGGAATGTGAAATGTGCTCGCGGTAATCGACGAGGTCGTTCACGGCGAATGGAGCAATGACGAGGTCCTCAAGTAGGGGTGCCTGAACGACACGAAGGAGGTCCGAGACAGACATGAACGAACCGTATATCTGAAGCGAGTGCAAAGATGGGAAGTCAACAGTCGCTTCTGGAGGCCATGGCCCACAGATAGCGTTATCGTAGATGGCGAGGGTATGAAGGTAGGGGGACGATGTGGATAATGCGGAAAAATCCGCAAGTGTGATGGATCGCCTGTCAGAAGCAGCAAGATGGATCGCTGTAAGGGTATCAAGACAGGGGAGAGAGGGTACCATCGCACTTGTGACTCGTAGATGGGAAAGGACGGGAATACCTTGAACAAAGGTTTTCAGTTGAATTTTTGACATCAGATGCCCGACGCCTATGGGGTGTATGACAAGGTATTCTAGAAGAGGAGCTGGTGAGGACTGGATAGTCTGCATTATGGCGATGAAGAGGGGTTCAAGCTGACAGAAATCGCCTTTGATGACGAGTTTCCGACAACGAGGAATGCAGGGAGCGATGAGGTCGCAAATAATGTTTGCAGAGGCATTGACGACTGAGGGCGTCAGTAGATTTCCGAAAGCGACGCTGGGTACAGCGAGATTGATGGTAAGCGGACAAGTTTGAGCCCTGCTAAGAGCCAGACAAATGGTGTTCAATGACCATGGAGGACTGATATCGATATACGACCAAAGCAGGGCATTATTTAGAGCCACCTCTCGCCAGTGTCTTGACACTTGTGAAACTGTGATGGGGAGACACTTTCTTTGGTCCAGATCCCAAGAACGAGAATCGCTGGTCGAATGTCTAGCGATCTCGAAAATCTGGCAGAGGATCTCTGGAGGAAGGGTGTTTATGGGTTTCGCTTGGTTGATTGAGTGCAACCGGGAATAGAGGTCAGGAACCTCTTGCGAAAGATGAAACGGTTCTATGCCATCATAAGGTAGGGTCGTTAGAGGACATGAGAAGGGCTGGAGAGAGATAGTCATTCCTGTCTCTGTAAAGAATCAAATCTCATAATGATTGATCAACCAGGTTGTTTTAAGGACTTACAGGAGGAAAGTGTCGTAAGGACCGTAGGGATCAACGAACGGAAGATAGTGAACTTGGAAACCAGGGCATAAGGCGGACCATTATATAGTCCATTGCTGCAGTTTTCACTGTGATCTTGGTTGTGGGACCGAACTTTGCAGTGCTTTTTTTCTCAATATAATCCCGCGGCCGATTCCGTCCAGCCGGCTTCGGGGGCCGGAACGCGGGAGGCCTTGGGTATGACATCATGATCGAAGCTTCAATCGTTGAAAATATGTAGAATGAGGTTCCACTCTGGTCATCTTCACTACAAATCCGTAGAGGCCACCAGGATCCTTAAAACATTTATTTTTCTTGACCAACAAAACTTGATGAACGGCAAAAGGACTCGGTCATCTCATGTACCTGCACATGTATTGTATGTCATTGGTTGTCCTTCACTAATAAAACAACGACATCCACATAGTATCATAATTTAGTGGGTCGTAGCGTGCTTTGCGAGCCGACTGGGCCACCCTACTGTACTTGAATAAATCAATTTCAACCTAACGTGGTGCCTTTGATAGTCAAAAGCACTAAAAATACTGAAGTTCTTTGAGGAATCGCAAATGTAGTATGGTTCAAGAGTTAAAATAGGCTCGAAGAGATGAACCAACACAGCTTAAGCATCTAGTTTGTATTCCTTGATGGCATTGCCTCGGGTTGTTCATCAGTATGGCGTGGTGCTTAAAACAAAGCACCGTGGTTTCCCTTACTTGGAGCGAAGTGTCTAAACGCACTAGGTAGACAGGACTCACATCGTAATGCTCAATAGAATGAATAGGCGGTACTCTAGTATCAATGTGACCACGAGTCTCCTCATAAGAAGGCGGTCTGGGTATATACGGAGGAACAGGATCCTCTTCCCGCAACGGGGATCTTCCTCCATCTCGACTTGTAAGCTCACGATCCTGAATGACGCAGCGCACAAAGCCCAGCACGAGAGCGGCACCGATTATTCCACACAATCTGCGTTTGATCGTGCGCGGAAGGGTGATAGTCTTCTAGATTTTATGGTTTAAGGTTGCTGTAGCAGGAGATTTTAGAATACGCAGAGATATTGAGAAAGCTGAATGGAGTGCGTGTGTCGGGGAAAGTATGTAGGCGTGGAAATCGACGAGGGGGCGATCGTGTGTGAAAAGATCGACGTTGGCACTGCACCCACTCGATTCGGAAGTAAAAGACATCTTTATTTATTTTTGTGCGCCCTTTCTTGAAGCATTAGAAGCATCGCGTACAAGAAAAGAACCACGTCCAGATGATCAAGTTGAAAATGCCATTGTGTGTGTTCTGACTGTCGTGCCAGCGCAGAGAGCAATGCATGTGTGTGTGGCCTAAGTAGGATGGAAGTTGCTCTGGCCCGGGATCGGCGCTGTCGGAAAGTCACGTGTGGCGCGATCTGGAAGTTTACCATGTGAATGACAAACGATCTAATCAAAAAAGTTACAAATCCTTACTTACCCGTTTACGATAAATCCACGGCTCGGCCCTGTCAGTCAGCTCCCACGTCCGCTCGTTTCGCCTTCATGTCCTGCGCTACAGATCACTCTCACTTCGCCCCCTACGAGCAGTCCGATGCCGCTCTCCTCGACGTTCTGACTGCTTCTGCCAAACCCACCCC
The DNA here is from genome assembly GCA_018857265.1 of Termitomyces sp. T32_za158. Taxonomy (NCBI): domain Eukaryota; kingdom Fungi; phylum Basidiomycota; class Agaricomycetes; order Agaricales; family Lyophyllaceae; genus Termitomyces; species Termitomyces sp. T32_za158. The sequence continues at coordinate 43,664 of JABAJZ010013614.1, read as the reverse complement.
AAAGGCTGTTTTTGTTCGCAGAGATGCTGCCCTCGACCCTCTACTTATTGCCGCTGCCGCTGCATCTGGCCCTCAGGTCACCAGAAACCATTATCACCACGATTTCTTCCCAGGCGTCATGATGCCCAAGCATGAGGGCTCCTACGATTGGACTAAGTTCACCGGTGACGAGAAGAGTCAGCGCAAACGGTTGACCTATGTCAGTCGCCAGGCGCCTCGAAGGCAGCGTTTGCGCGATCTCGCGCCCGACCATGGAAAGGAAAACAACCCATATGACGGCGAGCAGGGTCCGACCAAATCGTCTGACTTCCTAGCCAAGAAACGACATCTTTCGCTTGTAACCCCGAACCATGATGGAACGCAACGGACCACGGTACTATCACCATCTGTCTCCGTCCCGATCGCTCCCACTCTTCCACCTATCGAAGTAAAGTGCATGGCACGTACTCGTATACCTACACCTCATGGCCCAGCCTTCCTTCATCTATATCATAACAACCGCGATACCAAAGAACACCTCGCAATCGTCATCGACCCTGCACAATTGTCTGATTCATCCAGCCCGACTGCAGCGCCACCGATCCGTTCTCGAACGCTTGACGCCATATGGGAGGGTGAAACTGAGATGGATCGTATCACCAGGGGTGCCTACGTTGGCCGCCTCTCGGCAACATCACAACGAGTATCAGAACCCCCGTCAGCGTCCTCAAAACACGAATATAATCCCACAATCCCTTCCCCTCTCATCCGCATCCACTCAGAATGCTTCACTGGTGAGACCGTAGGCAGTATGCGTTGCGATTGCGGGGAGCAACTGGATGAGGCAATTCGACAAATCTCCCTACCCATCACCATTCGGTCGTCACCCCACAGCCGGCCAAACGTGATACCCGGTCGCGGTGCCGTGGTATACCTTCGCCAAGAGGGTCGTGGTATTGGGTTGCTGTCCAAAATTCGTGCTTACAACCTCCAGGATCTTGGTCATGATACAGTGACCGCGAACCTCATGCTTGGACATCAGGCAGACGAGCGGGGATATGAGATAGCTGGCGCCATTTTGCGTGATTTGGGGCTTGGGGAAACCGACTCTGAGGGTGTGCGGGTGCTCACAAACAACCCGGATAAAGTTGAGGCGTTGCAGAAGGAAGGTTTGAGAGTTGTGGAGCGCATTCCGATGATTCCACGAAGTTGGCAACAGAGGCATCCGGAATTTCTTAACAAGCCGATGACGGAGTCAAATGTGGGCATCGTGCATCCCGGAGAAGAATTTGACATGAATACAGGCGTGACCATGATTGGTGGCAAGGCAGTTTATGGCAATGATCTAGACAAGTATTTGCGGACAAAGGTTGTGAAGATGGGCCACATACTACCGCTATGGATGGAGGAGGAACTTTCGTGATATCAATGGGTGGAGATTATTTAGGGAACAATGGATATTTACCTTATTTTGTATCTTATGCCGTAGTTCAGAATCGTTCGAGTCCAGTGGCTAATAATACCTATGTATATTCAGGGTGACTTGATTTTTGTTGATCTTGTTTGAATATTCATGAGCCTGTGGGTCAGTGATGTGGACTTGGACTCTCAGATACTTAACAACGCCGTGAACAGCTCTTTGGATCCAAGCGACAGGCCTCTTCCATTAAGATAAGTTCACCAAAAGACTATCTTGAAATTTTTTAAGATTTCAAGGTTCCTTCGGGGATTGATTTCAAGCGCTCCGTCGGTATTGTTCAAGGAGCGCGTGACCATACTCGTTATCTGCCTTTATCGACCCTGGTCTGACCTGTTGGCTCAAGCCGGCTGGTATTGTGTCCGGCGAGCCCCACTAAACTAAAGCCCACTACTCCTGGAATAAAGAATCGCCCGACGGTAAGACTGAGCAAGTCGACCTTCTTGCTAGAGCAACGAGTCGAGAACCGGAGTGCTTGATCCGAATCAGAGAGTTGTGATGACAACTTATCAGACGCTCGCCACAATACAATGGCATTGATCACTTAGGAGCACAGAGAGCCACTCCTCCAATCATCACCAAGACTGCGCCAAACTCAACAAATCGTTCTTTCAGAAAAGTGGCCTTTCTGATGACCTCAAATCGGCTCCAAATCGGCTCCTACCATTGCTTGCATTGCGATTGAGTTTTTCCGCGTATATCCCCTTAGATGAATATCCCGATCTCTATATGGCGTGTACTTCCCGTTCAAAAGTTAGTGTGACCTCTTCTGCATTTTGCCCGGCTCGGCCACTATTGACCGCAGAGCCTTCCTTGGCGCACTGTTCAAGTGACACTTATAACTTGCGGCATAGTTATATCTCTTCTGTTACTATACCATACCCATCAAGTGTCTTGATCTATGACGGAGAACTCAAGTTACCTATTCAAAAGTTCAGACAAGGACCCGTTGAAGGAAGCCACAGGACGGCGTCAGCCTAGTCTTTTTGTAAAGGTTCGCTCAATCTTAAGCTACCTGTTCCCTTGCAATTACTTTTCACGCGCCCAGGTTTTAGCAATCATCATTGTTTTACTTCTCGTCGTGGTTGGTGTCGTTGTCGGCGTCATTGTAAGCAGGAACAAGCATCAAGACTCGGCGACGCCGCCGTCTCCGTCGTCTTCTTCTCCGGATCCGTTGTCAGGGGGAACGTCCACAAATAGCTCTAATGATCCTAGTGTCTTCGAGAAAGATCCTAAACTTCACAAGTCCTTCTATGGAATGGCATACACCCCTGAAGGTTCTATGTTGCCCAACTGTAGCAACTCGTTGGGTACGTCTCTCATAGGTTTCAGTAAACCTTCACAGTCTCATGGTTGCAGATAACGTCATAAAGGATATTCAAGCAAGTTTATGGTCTCCTTGTAGTGCAGACTTTGCTGAGCCTCGATTATCTATAGCTCCTCTCACAATTAACCACTCGCGTACGTTTGTATGGAGCCGATTGTAATCAAACAGCCCTTGTGGTGAGTCTTACAGATTGCTCCAGCATATATGGTCTAGATGTTGAGGCGACTATAAGCTTGAAGCTATAAAGCAGACGAAGGTCGAGATGGAGGTGTTCGTCGGCATCTACGTTTCACCTGACGATAATGAATCGTATATCCGTCAACGAGACACTATCAAAGAGGCTATCCAAATATATGGCGTTGACCATATCGCTGGCGTGACTGTCGGAAATGAATTCATGCTTAAGTACGAACACATATAACCCATGTCGTGCGATGATTGATTATTGGGCAGTTATATCACTAGTAAACAGGAATCTGACCCCAACTCTGCAATTGGAAATGAAGGTATGGGCAGTCTCTCATTTGACAATGTTTTCATTAAAGTCACGAAAACTTTCAGGCGCTGCGATGCTTATTCCGTTGATTGAGGATACCCGTAACATGCTCGCTGACCTTTCTCTGCCCAAATCCATGCCAGTGGGAAACTCGGACGCTGGCAGTTATTTCAATACGAAAGTACTCAGCTCAGTCGATTATGGCGTAGGTTCCAATCTTCGTTGGATGACTGTTGATACTGAGTCTTTGTGGTCTACTAGTTATCCAATGTCCACGCTTGGTTTGCCCAAGTGACCGCTGAGGATGCCGCTGGATGGGTCACATCATTTTTCGAAGATACAAATGTGAAGCCAGCTTCACAGCTGCCTAATCAGGCGCGTTTCTTTCACTAAAATTCTTTACGAAGGTGAATAAGAGTTTTTCATTTTTAGCCAAAAATGTATATCGCCGAAACTGGTTGGCCGACAGTGAGCTTTCACTTGCTCTACTACGAGTTCGCAACAAACCTTTCCTAGAAATCATCTGACGCTGCACATGAGTCTAATGGAGCGGGGGTCGCCTCTGTTGCCGGCCTTCAAACCTTCCTGGATACTTTCATATGTCAGGCAAACAATAACGACATTCCTTACTTCTTCTTCGAGGTATGTAAGTTATTTCGGTTCGATCTGGCTCTCAATTCTAGTCGCAGTTCTTTGATGAAAAATGGAAAGACATTCAGTTCGGTGGTGTTGAGGTGTGTTTTTGTCTTTCGATTTTCAGCCAGTCGTAATCCTGTTGATCAATCATCAGGGATGGTGGGGTCTTTTCAATGCTGAGTAAGTCGATTCACCCAAAAGTAAATTCTCGCGGTAACGTTAAACTTCTCAGCCGAACTCTGAAAGATATTCAAATACCTGACTGCGCTTCGCCTGGTTCTTAGTTTTTCGTACATATACCTCACTATCAGTAATCATGATATCATACATACTTAGATTTTAAAATAAAATTTATTATGTAATGGACAAGTGTTTGGGCGCAGTTATCCCCATGGCACCTGGGTTCGAACCTCTTTGTTGCCATCCTTGCAGTTGTTTTAATATTGGACCTCTTTGTAACTTCCTCGGTCCTTGTCATGTTTGATCCTCTTGGCTCGACTGCTTCGGTATTTGCGGATAACAGTGACGACGTCCCACCATGGCCCACGACACCTCACCCTCCCAATTCTCCGATATCTAATTTGAGGCGTGCTTCACCACTGCCACAAACGCCGGATAATGGTCCAGCCTTGAGTATTTATGGTCGAGAACCACAAATATATGGTCAACCCGAAGCAGGACTCATTTCTCCAAGGGAAACAGTCGGTTCTAACGGGACGAAGTATGAGAAGGCAGAGCCATACCTTAGAGTAAGGATCACCGGGCTCGATAGGAACAGGCGGGACATTCTCATGAAGTTCGATGCACAGGTGACTATCGTGTAATAGTTTGTGTTATTAGAAGCTCACGACCCGAAGACCAATCTCTCCAATTTCACGGGAACGACTTATCGTAATGTGTCGCGTTCATACCTCGAGTTCCAACAATTCTACGAGGCAATCGTCCACAGCAATCCACAAACTATCATCCCTGCTCTCCCTCTTGCCCAGACTTCGGCGCCAACGGATGAAGAAGATGATCGTCTCGTTAAAATCATGCTGCAGCGATGGATCACCAGGGTCTGCGAAGACGACATCTTGCTCCATGATGAAGACCTTCGTTCTTTCATTGAAAATGACTTCGGATACCAACCGACGCCGCGACCGCGGCGCAAGGCCTCTTCTGGATTTTCACTCTTGCGCCGGAACGTGCCTGACGAAGACGAGGAATTACAACGGGCTCGTTTCGAGCTAACGAAATTAGAGGGACAATTTTTTGACACTGCGAAAGCGATTGACAAGCTTGCTCTTGGCAGAAAATGTATTTCGCTTAGTTTCAGCCGATGCATCTGGCTAACAACTGTTTGCAGCCCTTGCCTCTGCACACACTGAAATGGGAAATAAGCTTGTTAATGTTGCAACAACTGAGGCTCATCCTCCTCTAGGAAATGCCCTTAGGAAGATAGGGCGCACTTGGCATAGTCTGGCCGACCTATGCCAGGCACAAGCTATAAGTGAATGTGTCGTAATAGGTGACTCATTGGGATATCAAGGTTTGAATGCACGCTCTGCCCGAGAGACACTGCAGATGCGGACTGGAGTCCTGGAAGAATATCAGCAGGCAGTGAAGACTACAATTTCGAAGCGACGTCAAATTGAACGATTGAAGGCTAGCTCTAACATACGACCTGAACGAGTAGATGAGGCATTGGAAGACATGGAAGAGGTTGATCTACGTTTGCCAGTGTATGTTCAACACTGACTTTGTTTCTCTAGGCAAAAAAGTACGAACAGGTTTTAGCTAAAAGAGCAGAGGGAATTTCACAAAATTTGCACAAAGCTCTTGATACCCATAATCGATATGCCAATGACGACATCACCACGGCACTGATCGAACATGCTCGTTCTTCTATAATGTATGAACGACAGTTGTTACGTGAACTGGAGGCTTTGCGAGTAGATGTCAGTAATGCGGCAAACAAGGTTGTCCAGTCAAGTAATGATGTACCCAAACCAACCAATATTCCCAAACTTGAGGATTTCAATGACCGTCCTTACGCACCTCTGTCTAATGGCTTCCAACGTTCGCTCAACCCACCCTACTCTGCGCAACCGGGTCCTACCCCAGACCGCCCACCTCTACAAAGCTTCCCGTCTCAGGGACCTTTAATCAAAGTTGCTCAAGGTTTATCAGCTTCGGCCCAACTTCCGTATCAAAACCACGATTCTCCAGCAACTCCGTCGACTCCGACGTCATCTGTACAAGGACCCCCTTTCACTTCAACAAATCATTCTTCATTTAGACCCCCTCTACCTCCACAAAGCCCTGGTGCTGGGCCCTCCTCGCCAAACTTGCAGAAATCGTTCTCTCATAATGAACCTCCTTTGAATGGCCGTTTCACTGATGGGACAAAGTCGATGTTGGTTCAACCCACCCAAGCGCTCCATAGTCCTCCTCCGCCTCTCGCCTCTTCAACGACCTTCGACAGCCGTTTGCATGCTGGCGATCCTCTCAATGTAAATCCTCTCATGCGGCCTGCTTCAGCGTCACCTCTACCTGGTACCTCTCGACCTATGAATGGACAGATATCTCAGAGTAGCGTTGATCCTCTCGCTCATATTCAACCCCATCAGATGTCAGCTTCTCTTCGTGTTCAGCCAACGCGTCCCAGATTGGATGCAAGAGAAGCAGCAAGCAAGCTTGCCAATATGTTTTAAATACCATGTCAAGTGTCTTGATCAATTTAATGTTTATCCCGCATGTAGTCATCGTAAGATAAGATTTATATCCTTCGACAGTATTACAAAAACAAACGCTCAGTGTGGATCTTGTATCATGGATTTCATCCAGTTATTCGTCAGTCAGTGAAACGATCAATCAACTTTTTGTATCACCAATGGGGCAAACGCCTTTTTCCTTGCATCAATCAGGTGAAATTTTTCCTGTCGTCCACGAAAGAACTTCCATTTGCCTGTTTCCGCTACCCAATAAGCATCTTCCTCTTGTCGAAACCGAAGCGTCTGGTTCATTTCCGGAATGAAATGATATGCATGTAACTCGATACTGTAGTAGGTATTGGGAAGGATAGGAAGTTCTCCAAGAACAGGAACTTCGGCTGGGAGGTTAACAAATCCTGCAACCGTGGCCTAATCAACAGCAGATCCTGCAGATGCGATCACAAGGTACAATTACCAATGACAGCGCCGGCATCGTGGCCCCAGTCGCCTATGGGATGAGCGTAAAAATGACCTTCTATGCCTTCGGACTTGATCTGATCCATGCATTTGCGCAGAACCTCGTTTCCAGTCAAGCCTGCTTTCATATTTTCTAGTAGCACGTCTTGCATTCGGTTACTTTTTCTCAAGCCCTCTTTCAAGCTATGAGGAGCGTCAGTCTCTGGATTGGGTCCGTCTGTACGCAGAACGTAGGCCATGTGCTGTGTGTCTGTATTCAGTCCCATGGCTGTTATCCCGAAATCGATGTGTAAAAGGTCTCCTTCTTGTATGACACTTTTGGTGCCTTTCCAGCCAGGAGTCATTGGGTCCTCAACAATGACAGAGATTCTCGGCTGGTTCCAAGTGGTTACATTGAGAGTCTGCATCTTTTCGCGAAACCACCATTCCAAGTCCTGTATAACAGGTATAACGTCAGGATATATAGTTAGATCTGAATTGAGGGCATGACCTCTGTAGTTGTCTTGCCTGGTGTGACCGTTTCATGAGAAAACCCCTCTTCAATTAGTGCCCAGACAATTTCCTGCATTTTTCGATAATACGGTAGCTGAGCGTCCACTCGAGTCGCGACATACTCGACCGCAAGCATTGGTTCATTCACAGTACGACTCATCCAGCGCTCACCGAGTTCTTCTTGAAGGACAGCAAGTTCTCCAACGTGAAGACCAGCTCCGAATGCGATATCTCGGTCGATGTTGAGAGCAATTCGTTTAGGATCGTAGTGCTCTAAAGCATCTCGTAGTTCTGGCCAAACACTACCAGTGTTGTCAATCCAAATCATGGGGTTGTGCTGGCCTTCGAGTGAAGATGTATTAGTGTGAAACAGGACCACGGTCCTGCGATGGACATCGAAGTCGGTCGAATTTTTGATCGACCACCAAATGGGATCTTCGGCGTGTTCTCTCTGGGCCATCTGGATGAATTTTGTTCTGTGTATCCTGGTCAGTCGGGTCGAATACAGGACCCACCAGCCATGCATCAAGGTTATATTTCTTCAGCAGAGAAGGTATCCTGGTAATACGCTCGTTCTTCCAGCCATCCTGAATAACTGCTGTTTCACGTAGAGAGGGAAGCTTTTGGTATTCAGCAGGGTGAGACGGATGAAGTTGCGCTATGACTAGACTGAACCAGAAAGGAAATAGAGCAATGGCTAGTTTCATCGTGGAACTTGAGCTGAAGAAAAGCACACAGGCATCCTGTATTGATTAATGATTCGTTATAGTGGTGTGAAATAAATATCCGTCCAGGTCAAGTCAGTAATACTTTTCGTGAGCCATGGCCGTGTGGCCGGAGGCGTGACCGGCATTGTTCATTCCCGCGTGAATTTCAAGTTGGCCACTCCGAAGCTTGGTCTCGACACTGCTCAATTGTTTCATAAATCCTCAATCATGACTGAAACAAAGTCTCCCGACACAGACTCTTCAGGACCTTCCTCGTCAACTCAGCATGTCCCGCCTTCTGAAACTACAAAACACGAATCTAGTGGGTCAGAGACCTCCACAAGTCTTGTGTCAGACCGTTCAGAGTTGCTCTCGCGAGCTCGCGGGTTTCTCCAATCTCCGCAGACTATGCATCAGGATGTCGCAGCGAAACGTCGATTTCTTGTCGAGAAAGGTTTAAATGAAAACGAGATTGACAGCCTTTTAAGTGAGATTGTGGGTGTCTCCTCACTGTCGTCATGTGTATCTGGGCTGAAAGAGGTTCCAAGCCAGTACAAAGGCCAGCGATTCCCCCCAGAGCATATCCACAATTGCCGCCATCTAACCTTCCCACCCTTCTTCTTGGCCTCTCTCGCATCTTCTCCTGGATTGTAGGAGGGTCTGCTGCTCTCATTTTCATATACTACGTACGTTAACGTTTCTTTCCATGTTGGTTGAGAGCTACATCGGTTTGAGACAGCGTTTCTTTCTCCCTCGGATACTGAAATCTTCGCTGGCACGCCGGTCTCTCCAGAAGCATCACCTTTCTTTGCTACGGAAACTCAATGAATCTCTTATGTCCCTCAAGGAATCACAAGCCGACGCAAACACTGTCCTTCCTTCGCCGGATCCATCCCAAGAGGCTCTGGCTTTCCAACTTTGTCGGACGATCCCTGACATACTGAAACTACTCGATGACAAGAATCCTGTTATGCACAGTATCCCCCCTATTACCCTCATTCGATGTAGCTTGCAGAGTTTGGGCAAAGGAAAAGAAAGTGAAGTCTCACAACCGACAACTGAAGAGTTGTTCTGTTATATGGAGGGTCAAATTCCCTGGCTTGTGTCCGAGGAGGGGCAGAAATATGAGGTACGGATTTCTATCAACGTCACCTTGAGACTCATAGTGATGCTCTTTCGTCACGTAGGAGATACTGTGGCAAACGCTTTCCACTTCCCCGCTGTTTACTGGTACGACTTCTGAGGGAGAAAGAAGTGAAGACCGGAAACCCACGCGCTGGTCTTATAATAATCCTGCTCCTGCGGAGCCCTCTCCAGTGGTCAAGTCGATGAAAAAGCTTGTGGTCTCTCTGCCCAAAACTTCCGAGCCCAGACATAAGTCCCGCGAGCACACTCTCCAGGCTCTCTCGGAGTTCACCGGTTATATAAGCACCCAGATGTATATGCCATACCAGGCGCCAACGAGTGCGGCGGGGTTCTTAAGCGGACATCCTTCATCAAGCGGCCCTGCGGAGGAGGAGTTTAAGCGCGAGATTAGAGCACTGAAAGGACTTGTGTTGAATCGGTGAGTCGAGAATGCTTGATCTGGTGATTATGGCGCTCATATCAGACGTTCTTACATATGTAGTCGGTCTTTTATGCCCACGACTTCTCGGCTTCCTATGTCGACACCGTAATGTATCTCTCGACAAGATCAATCAGGACTAATGTTAGAGTCAATATCATCAACCCTGCCTGCAGGGAATATCTTTCTCTCTTGTTACTTCATATATAAGGTTTGGTTCTGGAGTTATGTCAACATCTGGTATGGCGCTGTCATCTGATCACTTGAGAACCAGCCACCTTTGGTGTTTGGGAGATCACAATACCACCCCTTTCTCCTGGTGTCTGTGCCATTCCTCATGATTCCAAAATCAAGGTACCGCAAGATGTTTTCGCGTTCTACTCGTTTGCACATTGACATCTCTCTAGATCTCTATGATCATCCCACCTGGTAAACGTATTGAACGCCTCCCGACTTGGATTAGACGTGTCACCCAAGACCTAGCCGTCTCCCCAGTCTACGATGCTCGTTTCTGGAATCCTTCCGAATCGGAGATATACAAATTCAAGCATTCTCGTCCGCCGAAGCCAACCAATGTTAGAATTTATGAGGCACATGTCGGCATCTCTACTGCTGAAGGAAGAGTTGGCACCTACAAAGAGTTTACTCGCAACCTCCTCCCTCGCATTAAGGACCTCGGGTATAATGTTATTCAACTCATGGCGATTATGGAACATGCATATTACGCATGTCGGTGTTGCTACTTATCTATTTCGCATCTTCACTTAATCTTTGGTTCATCGCAGCGTTTGGTTATCAAGTGACGAGCTTTTTCGCTGCTAGTTCCCGTTATGGAAATCCCGAAGATCTCAAGGAGCTTATCGACACAGCGCATGGAATGGGTTTGACCGTGCTTCTTGACATTGTTCACTCCCATGCTTGCAAAAATGTTCTGGATGGTCTCAACGAGTTTGACGGTACGGACCATTTGTACTTCCATGAGGGAGGCAAAGGACGCCATGATCTATGGGATAGCCGTCTTTTCAATTACAGTCAACATGAGGTCCTTCGTTTCTTAATGAGTAACCTAAGGTTCTACATGGAGGAGTTCCAGTTCGATGGCTTCCGCTTTGACGGTGTGACAAGCATGATGTACAAGCACCACGGAATTGGGACGGGTTTCTCTGGAGGTTATCATGAATACTTTGGAGAGGCTGCTGATACAGAAGCTATTGTATACCTCATGCTCGTGCGTCAAAATCTCCGACTTCCCTGACTTCATTCTGACCTCTGTGCTAGGCCAACGATGCAATACACAATCTCTATCCTAATGCTATTACAATTGCCGAGGATGTTTCTGGAATGCCTCTTCTCAGTAGACCTGTGGAGAAGGGAGGCGTGGGCTTTGATTATCGGTTGTCGATGGCTATTCCGGATATGTGGATCAAGATCCTCAAGCACAAGTCTGATGATGAATGGGACCTTGGAAACATCGTCCACACTCTTACTAACAGACGTTACGGGGAGAAAAGTATTGCTTACTGTGAAAGCCACGATCAAGCACTGGTTGGTGACAAGACTCTAGCGTTCTGGCTCATGGACAAAGACATGTGTATGTTGAACTTGTTTTTGACGTCTTGATTTGACACGGGCTTCTCTCTTAAAGATACTAATATGTCTGATTTAACTGAAATGACTCCTATCATTGCGCGAGGGTTAGCTCTTCACAAGATGATCCGGTAAGCCCTTAATCTGCATAGTATCTAGTACTGTTCTGTGATGAGACTACTTCAGTCTGTTGACCCAATCCTTGGGTGGCGAAGGTTACTTGAACTTCGAGGGAAATGAATTCGGTCACCCGGAGGTGTGCACGCTCGTTGTCTTTCACTCGTTCTCCGTGTGACTATCCTTCAGTGGCTTGATTTCCCTCGTGAAGGAAATAATAACTCTTTCCATTATGCTAGACGCCAATGGAACGTTGTCGATGACCCTCTTCTTCGCTATAAGTACCTCAATAATTTTGACAAGGCAATGAATCACCTAGCAGATCAATATGGATACCTTGAATCGCCACAGGTAGTTGTTTCCAATTTGAATAAGGCTCGCAGTTGTGACATCGTTATCTATCTCATTCAGGCTTACGTCTCGCTCAAACACGAGGTCGACAAGATCGTTGTCTATGAACGAGCTGGGCTTTTGTTCATTTTCAACTTTCACCCATCCGAGAGCTACACAGATTATAGGGTTGGTGTCGATGAGCCTGGTGAATACCGTATCGTCCTAAGTAGCGACGAGCCAAACTTTGGAGGATTCTCGAACATCAAAGCTGATGGCAAGTTCTTCACAACGCCGATGAAGTGGAATGGACGGAAGAACTGGCTTCAGGTATGTAGACGTTGTTTTCCGTTCAAGCGCAGGAATTTTACAGCGAAGCAGGTGTACATTCCTTCGAGGACCTGCATAGTCCTCGCAAAATGAGTTCTTCTTTCCTGTTCGCTCTCTACCTTAGATGATACTTGAACTTTTTCCGTTATTAACATTGGCAATGGCATGTTACGAAACTTGTGTCCATTCCAGCAGGAAACTTGAATAATGAATGGTGAAGTGATGTAAGCAAAACAAACGCACCTGCACGTCCAGTACTTGGTGTGGCACAATTCATGGTCATGATGGGATCGATGCTTGGTAATATTTTTACACTAATTGATTAGTATTTCCGGTACAAGAGCCGAAAGTGGGCTGGACGGAGGTCCAGTGACAAACGACTACCCTAGAACATGTACAACATTTTCTATCTTCTATTTTACATTCGGTTTAGGTCTTTGATATTTTCAAAGCTCTAGAGCAGGGTACGAAGCACCTCTACGATCCGATCACCAAGTTCTGTAGTTCCAACACTTCCACCAAGATCAGTAGTTCTCAGGCCAAGTCCGCCAAACTCCTGTAAATCCAAAACCTTCCGCACAGCAGCTTCGATCGCGCTCGCCGGTTTCTCGAGGCCAAGCGAGTATCGGAGGAGCATCGCAGCGCTAAGGATTGTGCCAATGGGATTCGCGATACCCTTGCCAGCGATGTCAGGAGCAGAGCCGTGAATAGGCTCGTACAGGCCAAGGGTGGGCTTGAAGTCGTCCGAGGGGGTAGAGGGTGCCCCTGCGAGAGATGCGGAGGGGAGGAGTCCGAGGGAGCCAGGGATAACACTGCTTTGGTCCGAGAGACTAAGTCGAAGGGTAATCAATAAAACATAAATGTGGCGGAAAATATCACGCTCACATGTCGCCGAACAGATTCTCGGTAAGGATGACACCGTTAAGCTTGCGAGGCGCAGCTGTGATGAGCATCGCGGCCGAATCAACAAGTTGATGGTGGAATTTGATTTGAGGATACTCCTTGGTCAACAATTCTGTGACAGTTTTTCGCCAGAGTCGCGAGCTCGCGAGGACATTTGCCTTGTCGACTGAATGAATCTCAAGAGGTGGGTTCGCAGTCAACGCAATTTGTGCCGCAACACGTGTGATGCGTTCGACCTCCGCAACACTATAGACCGTCGTGTCCCATGCCGTGTCGACATCGGGAGCGACACCTTGCTCCTTACGCGTGCCAAAGTATGCACCACCAATCAGTTCACGGACGACGATGATGTCTACACCTTTCGCGACTTCGGGGCGCAGGGGAGAGTAGTCTAGGAGGGATTCTGAGGCGAGATTTGCGGGCCGAATGTTAGCGTAGAGGCCGAGTGCCTTGCGAAGTGCGAGGAGACCAGGTTCAGGCCGAACCTTGGCGTCAACGCCCCATTTTGGTCCACCGATAGCACCTGAAGAAGTCGGTTCACAGTACGCACAGAAAAAGGGTGAACTATACCCATGAGGATTGCATCAGCTTGTTTACACGCGTCCAGAGTAGAGGGCGGTAGTGGTTCACCAGTCGCATCAATTGCGCATCCTCCGAAGAGATGGGGAACAAGGTGGAGTTTGAAATCTGACGATGCTTCAGACACTACTTCTAGGACTCGCGTTGCTTGGTCGACGATCTCGGGACCTGCGATTATAAACTAATATATCTCGACTCTCGCGTCGATTATCAAGAAAAACATACCGATGCCGTCGCCGCGGAGAACAACTATATTGAAACTGGGAAAAGTCAGGAAACGATTAACATTGATTGGAGTCAAACTCACGTTTTGGGGGCCATGATGGCGTTTTGAGGAGGATAAGAAGGCTTTTAAGCATTTTCTGCTGAATCGGATTTCGGCTATGACGCCTCGGCCGACGGAAATGATGGTCGAGTTGCACGTGAGATCATTTTTTCAATCTTCACCTCACGCGATTTGACGATGTCCACACCGCGCTGCAGAAATCTCGTCCTTGATGCCGGCCCTCTCCTCTCCTTATCGCCCCTGCGCGGCCTCGCGGAAACTTACATTACTGTTCCTCAAGTTCTTGCCGAACTGAAGGACAAACGAGCGCGAGATCACTTTGAGCAACTTGGATTGCTTTCTGGCGTCCAAGTCAAAGTGCAATCGCCCGATTCTACAAGCTTAGCACATAGTGCGTGCTCAGCAATGTATCAATAGATTATCTGACGTTCATGGATCAGCCATTCAATGGGCAAAGAAAACCGGAGACTACAGTGTTCTCTCGCATGCTGATCTCTGTGTTCTTGCCTTGACCTATGCACTTCATGAGGAAGCAAAGAAAATTCAGCAGCAGAATGTAGAAGCTTCATCGGAGGCGAGTCGCAACGTTTGCGAATCTGATGACCAACACTGACACAATACGGTAGTAGTCAACGGAACCAGAAAAAAACCTTGAAGCTTCAGCTGTTGAGGAGATCTCATCCATCCTAGAAGATCTACCGCTCGAGGATCAGGCGGAAACCGTTGAAGAAGGCTCATCCGGGGCGAAGGTCGAAGATACTGCAGAAAGGGATGTCACAGAGCAACCCCCAGTTGAAGCGGAAGAAGAGGCACTAGAGCCACTCGATGTGGAGCTACAAGCAATCGAGAAGGATCGTCCGGCAGCCTCTCCGCCTCAGGCGTTACCTTCAAAAAACTCGTCAGAACCAATATTCGATGATCCATCTGACCCTGACGATGGAGAAGGCGAATGGATAACACCTAGCAACGTCGCCTTTCACAAGTCACGCGCTCTTGATCTACTTCCTAGTTCTGGCCCGAAAGGAAAGAAGAAAGCCGATGACAAGATGATTGATACGGGGTGCATGACTGCTGACTTTGCGATGCAGAACGTTTTGCTGCAAATGGGACTCAATCTTGTTGGTACGGAGGGCAAAAGGATAGAGAAGGTAAAGAGTTGGGTTTTACGGTGTCATGCATGCTTTAAGTGAGCAGATCTCTCCCCATACTTTGTCATGGTTTGAATATTTCATCATCTTGTCTAGGATCTGCAAAGATAACTCTAAAAAATTCTGTCCATCATGTGGAAACCCATCACTTCTACGAGCATCAGTAACGGTTTCGGCACCTGGTGCCTCGTCCGACGCGCCCGTCATGCAAGTACATCTCAAACCAAATTTCCAGTACAAAATTCGTGGCACCAAGTATTCAATCCCAGCACCTAAGGCTGGATCCGCGAAGGGTGGAACTGGTGACAATATTATATTACGAGAGGATCAACCGGAGTATATGAGAGCCAAGAAGAAAGTAGACGGAAAACGGGAACGTGAGGAGGCGAAGATGTTGAAGGGAATTCTTGGTCGAGGGCCGGAGGGCGCTACGGGTGTTGGCAGTTGGATGGATCCGGACTGGATTCCTGAGATCTTGAGTGTCGGAGCTGGCGGCAAAGGCAGGACGATAAAATCAGGCGGGATGGACGGAGATCTACCCCAGATAGGATATGGAAAGAGAAATCCGAATGCAGCGAGGAGGAAGCACAAGTAGATGTGCCTAGACGTACTTATTCATTGGCTTTCATGTTTGTTTATTGTGTCGTGTAGAGCTACAATTATGGCGTTGTACCTCAATTACCTATACTTCTGTTCATGAAACGCCTCTTCTGGAAGGACATCCACCATTTGCTGGGTTTGCCTGTGCCATCAGCGTACAACTTGTCGACTAAACGTGATGCTAGCTCCTGTCGAACCTGAGTGAGGTATTGTCGTAGGTAATCTTCAGATCGGTGGCTCAATAACAAACAATACTAGTTCATAGAATCACTCTTACCGCTATCGGCGCGGTTGGCTGGTGGCGCGTAATGCGCATTCAAAGCAAAGTTGGCGTCACCAGGGATGGGAAAAGAATCAACAGATAGGGTATTCAACATCTTCTGTGCCTCTATCTGGGAGGGCACTGTCCGGGCACTACCCAGCTTGGCCAGACAATCGGAAATAAAAAGGATCAAGACAATGAGTGTGCGGTCTGCTGGACCCTTGATTTCGAAGTTGCGGAAGAGGGAGTTGGCACGGAAGAGATCAAGAGTTTCGTCAATGATATCGGGCTGAGAGGGGTCCGTGACTGGCAGTAATTGAGAATATCGTCTCCGTGGTTGCATGGCAAACTTACCTTGAGGCGCAGGACCGCGTATTCTAGTCCTGATGGGGAGAACAGAGAGGTTTCCTACCTGTCGAACATCTAGTTCATCATTAAAGGAGGAATGGTATGCCTAGAACCTTGATTAGCAGATGGATAGGTCCAATGGCCTAGGGACTGACGGGCATGACGATGGACGCGAAATTCA
The DNA here is from genome assembly GCA_018857265.1 of Termitomyces sp. T32_za158. Classification (NCBI taxonomy): domain Eukaryota; kingdom Fungi; phylum Basidiomycota; class Agaricomycetes; order Agaricales; family Lyophyllaceae; genus Termitomyces; species Termitomyces sp. T32_za158. Next base: position 27,142 of record JABAJZ010013614.1, on the reverse strand, counting down.
AGGTGTGTATTTGGTGTTATTTGGCAATGACGTCCATTCCTGCTGTCGGCGCGCAACTGGAATTTACATAAGTAAAACGCTAATCGTTTCCAATCTTCCCCACTTGCCCTGCATCATGTCGAATACCCTCGACGTGCCAGATGTTATCGAACGCGCCTCCTTGTTATCTGTCGACGTCTCGTCCGTCAAACCCTCGCCAGATATATTGACCAGTGCGTCATAACGCGTCATAGTCTCGGACGAATTACTTATCATGTACAGAACTCGTGAGGCGTCTACGTGCTTTGACGCTCGCTCTTTTGCCAGTAGAAGTTGACGCTGCCAGCATCAATGACTCAACCAGTAGAGTAATAACTCCCAACGTCATCTCGGCGTATAAAGCTGCTGCTGGAGACTTTGTCGAGGCTGTATATCTGTTTGGTTGTTGAAAATTTGACGAGTGCTTACGGTGCCCCATAACAGCTCCCATACTGTCTTCTTCGTGCAAGAGCCGAGTTCATGTGGGATGCCAATCACAATCCAGCAGATTATGGCGAAAACATGGGACGCGGTGTGTTCTTATGACTTTTTATCCATCGCGTCCCTAAACGCATTGCTAATTTGCCAATAAATGTAGCGATCGCATGTGAAGTTCTTGCTCGTAGAATCGTACACACGTCCCCATCTGACAGGCTGAGGTCTATTATGTCGTCGCGTTTCCAACACAGGCAACTTGACGGAGGCGAGAGTGACATGACTAGTGCTCTGGAGGTTGCTATCGATACCAACTGGTGTGGCAAACATCTTCTGTTCCATGTAACCTCATGAACGTTGTGGCAGCTCGATATTTTTGTCTTCCAACGAGGCCCAACAAGGTAACCACACTTTCCTCATGCGATTGCCTCATATTGAATTCTTTTCAAAGTGGTTGCGGCCTTATGGAAAGGAGATCTTATTCAGCATAATATTGCCAATAATGCCATTGACTGTAAGCCCTTTCCCCCCGAACGCGTGTTTCACAGCTAACATCTGCAACGAAGATGTCCCTTACGCTGACACGCGCGAACATTCTTTCTGGGCACATTTTGACACGTCAAGGCTCAATGTTCCAAGGTCTGCGAACTTGTCTCATCTGATTTTTCCCAAGATTCAATCAATCTCGCAGGTATCAAAATATCTTCCGTGTCGTCATCTGGCTGTTCTTCTTGTTTGCCTATTCGCAAGCAGGTAACGTCATCGAATAGCTGTTTTAGCAGTGCGATCTTTTGTCCTAACTGGTTCTTAGTTCGTGAGCCTCTTGAACGTCTGGGAAATCCTCATCGATTGTTCGATGAATGGGAGATTGTCCTATATGTCATGGCACTAGCATTCACCATGGAAGGCACGTTCTTCTAAGGACTAATATGGAGGTATACGTATTGACAATGGCATCATCTAGATTTGCACAAGGTCAGATTTTGTTCTTGTGCTTTTTATTGTTGTTTCATTATATTCCTTCAGTTCTATTTAGTTATATGGTTCTCTACCATTAGGGCCCTCTCGTTTTGGAACATTATCGCTTTCATCACCGATTCTCTTTTCGTTGCAGCCTTTACTCTGCGAGTGATTGGCTTTTCCTCCACTGGGGAAGCTGCCGCCGATGCAAGGCTCAGGAGCTTCCAAGTTTTAAGCTTTGCTGCTCCATTTATATGGTATGTTTTCAATCCAGCTCGCAGGTTTAAGCTCATCTTTTTGATCCAGGATGAGTTCGTCTTTCTCCGTTCAAGACAAAACCTGGAATTGATTTTTCTGAATCTAGAGCTCATCACCGTGTTTGATGGATATAAGCAAGTTCTTCTGAAATCTCTATTCACAGTACAAAGCCTAATTGGTGCGTTGCATAGATATATTGGAACCATGCAGATCTGCGTGGCACGGATGTTAAAAGAATCAGGAATATTTTTCGCTGTACTAAATTTCTCTTACATCCCGAACCTTTTCCTGAATGGATACTTTAGCTCTTATCTGTGCTCGCAATAGGATTTGCCCAGGGTCTCTTCGCCTTAGACGCTGCCGATGGTTTGACTGAAGGTCCCTCCGTGGTAAGTACCTCTTTTCATCGTCTACATCATGCTGCTGAATGTCTAGTAAATTATAGGTGGTCAATATCCTGGTCCAGTCTTTGTTATCGTGAGTTTGACCATTGTAGTTATCTTGCATGTCTCAGAGTCCACTAGGTCTCCGGATTACGGGAAATATGCTTCAAGGTAATCAAGGTCTTCGTCCCTCCAGTCTTGGGAGATCTCACAATGAACATCCTACACAGCCCACCCGGTCTCATCCTTTACTACTTGTCAGTCTAATTAATTCTCAGTCGATGTTCTACATTGACATTCTCATAGGTGGAATACCGTAACGGCTATCATACTTCTTAATGTCCTGATCTCGTTATTCTCCTCTGCTTATTCGGACGTTAGTTGCTTTGAAGATTGTGTCATCTGTGGTGACATTCACTAACGTACAAATTCAGGTCATTGACGACGCTGAAGCTCAATACCTGGCATTCTTTGCATCAAAGACCATTGGTATGATTCGGGCGCCGGATTCTTTCGTATATCCCGCACCCTTCAACCTCATAGAGACATTCTTTGTGGCTCCTTTTGAGTATGGCTCTTCACTTTATATCTGTGTGTTATAAAACAAATAATCGCGTACAGAATGATTCCAGGATTCAAACTGAGCCGGAAGAACTACAAAGTGGTATGAGCATTTTTTAATGCGCCGTATATTAGTCCATTGAATTATCTGATGCTTTCACGCTTTACAGCTCAATCGCTACGTGATGGGCGTGCTTTTCTTCATCCCCCTGACTGTAATAGCTTTCTATGAGGCCGCGTACGAACAGAAAGAACATATTTGGCTCAAGAATTGGTTCCGCGGATCCGACGAGGGTGCGGCCGACTACGTTGAAGAAAGGGACCCTGAAATTGACGATGCTGAGTGTGGTGGAATGAAGATCAGTCGAGTGCCTTTTGAGGAACTCGTCAAATTGTTCCCGAATACGGAGAAGGTTCTGTGTATTCCATATATGTGTCATGTTTTGGTATTGATTTGACGCACTCAAACCATTTTCGCCTTTTGTCGACGTACACATTACTGTCCTGGATGACACTGGAAGGACGGTGCAACAAGAGAGGAGGGTGTCACGGATAGATGTACAATCAAATCCAATAAACCAGGCCGTTCGAAAGCCCTCGAGACCTTCGCATGCATCTCCTGTCCCTAAAAATGATTCAAGGGATGACGATGATGAAGTCTTTCAGCTGAAAAAGCCGAAAAGACCTGCGAAACGCGTGGTCATTACGGTAGACTCCGATACAGAAGACGAGGGGGTTCCGCCAAGTAACCAGGGTCGGAGCTCAAATACACCCACACTACAAGAGCTGATACCTCCGCCTAAAGCATCACAGCCTTCGTCCTCATGTTCTAAAATGTCAAAACCATCGCGATTGAAGGTCGAAGTCGTTGTTCCGTTCGCACCATATACGATAAAGGGGACGACTTTAGCCTCGGTAAATTCGACTGCCCCTATCATTGAGCCGACGCGCTCTCGATCACACTATTTTCCTCCTTCGCCTCCACTAATCCGGCCACGTCAATTGACTCCCATACGACGGCGTGGCGGGCAAGATTTCTTCAATCCTCCATCTCCCCCTTCTCCATCCCTCACATCTACCGATCTCGACCTTTCGTTCGACCTTGGGAGCTTAGATATAGCCGATACCTCAGTAAATCCGGGCACGTCACAGATACATAACTACCTCAAACCACTCCTGGCCGAATGCGGCCAATCTACCTGTGGACCCATAGAATTTTCTTCCTTCATTGAAACTTTTCCTTACGATCGGGTTGTCCAGTCGTCTGCAGGTTTTCCGACTGATCTACGATTTAGGAAGATAGGCGAAGCGAGTTATTCAGAAGTATTTGGGATCGGAGACGTCGTATTGAAAGTGATACCCCTGAGGGATGAATCCAGTGGAAGTACTGCTCTAAGCAGTACCGAGGACACAGCTGAAGAAGACGGTCCAGCACCGACTGATGCAAAGGATGTCCTCAAAGAGATTATAGTCACCGATGCAATGGGACAGGTCTGTGATGGATTCGTGAAGCTTTTGAAGACATATGTAGTTCGGGGCAAGTACCCTGAGGTTCTATTGCGCCTCTGGGATGAATATCACACGAGCAAGGGCTCCGAGAGTGTGCGGCCTGGTACGTCGAATTGTACGTCTTCCACTCGTTATTTATCAAGGAAACTCGTAGACAAATTCCTTGTGTCCCAAATCTACGCAATTATTGTTCTTCCTAACGGAGGTCCCGACCTCGAAGCATACAGGTTCGTGCACCCTAGCAAGATGGGCTGGCGGCAGGCGTGCAGCATCTTCTGGCAAGTGGCAAAATCTCTAGCCCACGCAGAACAGTTAGTTTCCTTTGAGGTAGGTACTTTCCTATGCCACCGTTTTTCCAGGGCCTGACAATGATCGTGTGTGCCTTGCAAAGCATCGCGACCTTCATCTCGGTCAAATTTTAGTCAAAGACCTTGCTCTGGCAGAAACGCTTCCGCTCCAAGCGCGGAATCAGAATGTGCGATCAAACCTGAAGCCATCGCGTGTGTATATGGATGATCCGCATCATGGTGTACACGCTACTTTGATTGATCTAGGCCTCTCCAGAATGGATGCCGGTGATGGTGACGGTGGAGAAAGGGTTCATTGGACCCCATTTGAAGACGAGGTCTTCATGGGTGAGGGCGATTATCAGTTTGATGTGTACCGCATGATGAAGGAACATAATGGCGGTGCTTGGGAGGAGTTCAGGCCACTCACAAATGTCATGGTAGGTCCTTTCATATTTTCACATGAGTGGAGTACCGTTGAAACGTATTTAATCAGTGGCTTCATTATCTGGCCGTAAAGCTTATCAAAGCTAAGCGTTTGAGAGCACCTTCAGACCAACGATCATCTTCGAATCTGGACACCGCGGCCTTTACAGAGAAAGACTGTTATGATTGCCTTATGGATATCGAAGAGTGGCTTCGAACCTGTGTTACTCCTTTTATACCGAAAGCCAAGGGGAAAGGAAGGAAGAAGGTCACGGCATCTGCTGCTACGCCACTGTCTGGTCCGGCATGTGCTGGTGAAATCGTTGTATACGCTGTCAAAAAGGGTTGGATTCAACCTGTAGCGTGACCTCGTGAGATTTATCTGTTTTTTTTTTTTTACCGAGGGAATTTTTGGGGGCCGATAATTTCTTTAGGCTAGCCAAGTGCAAGATCTAGTTCTCATATATGCAGACATATTGATATATTGATAGATATATCATTAGATACCAAGGAGACAGAAGATATCTGGGTATGATGTAATGTAGGGTACGTTTGAGGATTGTACAGCCTGGCTAGTATAGCAGACTAGTTCCTATGTATGTAAAGATCGTAAGCAATGCAAATTGCAGAGGTTAAGAGCGTCCGACAGCGTCAAAATGAGTCAGTACATATCATGGAGTCGTCAACATGCCTCAATAAAAGAGTTTCGAGGGAAAGGTTGCCCATATTCACCACGCCAAGTAGTCAGATTAGGATTTGTGTATGCTTCGATGTTACTGAAGAAGGTACATAATTCAATTAGCTCTAATGCTTGAGAATATAACGCCACACTTACGCATTTATGTATTTTTCCGTTGGGAAGTCTCGTGGATCGCAGCCGATATTGATGGCATGCATCGGCTGGTAGACACGGATGTAGTCTATCCGTATATGGTTGGGAAAAGTCAGATGTTCAAAATCAATCTCCCCGAAGTTTCTTGACATGCCCAGGTTGACTATAATGTACTGATCATGCAGGGCAACCTCTGAGCAGGGCACAGTCAAACAAATTGCATGACTCACCATGGGCTCTTGAGGTATTGACCTTGCTGAGATCTCAACAGATGGGTCAGGACCTACGCCAGGGGCGTTCAATGTCCACGCGGTCACGTTCTCTGATATCCAGGTGATATACTAGAAGTTTTCAGGTTGAGGGAAGAAAATAAATATTGGCATACTACTCACTGCATCGTCGTAGCCTGATTTGTACTGATGTCATCATTAGACGAAGAACAGAGTCAAAGTTCTCTTCTCACTCACCTCGAAAGCGTAAACAGAATAACAACCATCATTCAACTCGTAGCATCTCTGACTCGTGTCAGTAACGACGGAAGTAGCCTGTTGGGTAGCGCTGCCCATGAAAGTATTGAGATGTGAAATCTCCGGGTTCGTTACAATCATATTGTCGGAAGTATTCTGCCAGATCCAAGCACGATTGAAGGGCTGTCATTGACAATGAACATGCAAAGAACCGAAGTAAGCGAGGAAGCACCGAGTTATGAGTAAAGGCATACCGCAAACTGGGCTGACTGGGAGACTTGACCCCTCAGGGGGTTCCCTGTAACCTGTCAAACTTAAGATCAACAACTCTGAACTGCATGCAATACGTTCTCCACGTGCCTGAGCTTCGAAGACATCAATTTCCGGTGCAGCACGTCCAACGAATGTTCCATCATCGTGCTTCGGTCCAGGGTGCGTCGTGTCACCTGGACAAGTGCACCGGGATAGCCTCTGCCCGGGTAAGACCGATAACGCATCGTTATAGCTCGGATCTCCGTCAATCGTGGCAGCGACCGGCTGTCCATTTATGACTTGATCAGGTACTGTACCAACATCGCACGCATCGTACGTGTAAGGCCACTAGGAGTATATCATAAGAGAAGAGATACAAGCCTGAAAGAGAATGAGGACAGACCATTCCTTCAAGACTGGCTCCGTACCCTGCTCTTCCGAGATTCCCCATAGTCCATACAGCCGGCCACATCCCTACAACATTGTTGATGCCAGGGAGCATGGCAGATACTTCAATGTACCCTCCTGTGAAACAGAATTTATTCCTAAATGGCTTTCAATCTCCACAGCGGCGGAGATACAATACCCAACTTACCACGTTGATATCATACCTTGAGATGACAACTGATGAGATTCCACAGATACATCTCGGGCGCGACATACCTCCTTGATAATTTAGATTATGGGTCTGCTTTTGAGAAAAAGTAATGACAAGTGACCCATTCTCAGTCGTAACCGCCGCTGGATCATACCACTCCAAATTGTTTGTTGCCTGTGATGATAAGGATTGGTCATATGGCATGCACCAAATTTGGATTGTTAACGTACCCAGTAGTGAAGATCAGCTGCCTCCCAATACGGATCATCTCCAGGATAAAATGATCTACCATCAGTATTGAATTCATCGGAGAAGACAAGCTGCATTCGGGAACCATCCCTCCAGGACTCCCGAAAATGTGCGTCTTCTGGGGTCTCACGGTCAATCAGACCAAAGTTTCCCATCAGTGGTACCTGCCAATACATTTATGTCATTTGCCGAGGATATAATAGTCAAGTTACACACCTGTCCAGTCGCATTGGTCCCACCAAGATTAAACGCCGACTGCAGCATCGCAACCTTTCGGAAGTAATATATAACTGGGTACCCCAGACTACTCGCACAAGTATTGTCAATCTAATGACGGGGTGAAAATATAAAAGTCTTACAAGAGCAATACGAATCCTGTGATGAGCATGCTTAGACACCCAAGGTTTGCCATTCCTCGTCGCGAGAACGAAAGATCGTAGCGCTTGGACTCTTCAAAGCGATAGTCGGGGTTGTGAATATCATCGTCTGGTTCCACCAGGTCAATGGAAAGGTCTGCACCCCACTGACGTGGATCAGGTGCAAGGGAGTACTTGAAGGACTTGTCGGTCGCGCAAAATGGACTGACAGCCAAGTCTGCTCACCTTTTCGTTGAGAGAACTCAGCCGCGAGCCATCAAAAGAGTATGGTGTGTCCGACCCATTCTAAAGCACAGGATGGTCAAACTGCCTGGGTCAGCAGGATAAGGAGTACACTGACCCAACTTTCCCTGAAAAGCTTGCCTGAAGAGGCGGATGGTGTTAGAAATGAGGGACTCGGTGGTGATAGACGAAGGAGACTGCGACTGGGCGTCGAGGGCGGACTGTGGGGCGAGTCTCCTAGATACATGGCAGGAAGTGGGAAAAGGAAAGAGGATGTAGGTAAACAGGCCGAATGTACCCAGCCACATCGTTTCCAACACCCGAATCGAAGCGAGCGAGTTAAATAAACGGTTCACCCAAAAATAGAATCCTACAGGCCAGGACTTGTTTTTCGGTGCCATTTGTGGTTTCTCTGCCTCAACCTCTGATCGCGAACGTCATTTGAATACAATATGTGCCCACTTCATGACCAATGCTTTAGATTTCCAGTGTCCCAGATTTCCAGCTATGAGTCTAGAACAACCAATGATTAATGAAGCTTCGCCGGTTTGACACGGGGCGATTGATAGAGTTGTTTACGTTTCCATCATGTCAAGTACAGTGCGCATCTGTGGGAGACCCTGAGGACTGGCGCGCAAATCGTGAGGGCACAGCACACAGCCTGGCTGTACCAGATACACATAAGTACGAGATCAGTGCGAGAAACCCGAGGTTTTATGATTGTTGCAAAGAAAAACATAAAGATCGGAAATCGGAGTCCTGGCCGCGTGACAAACTGCCGATGCGGCACATCGACGTGACTCTTACTATTTCTTTGTCGACTTTACCGAGACGAGCGATAGAAACATGCGTTTTGAATCTCTCCCTGTCGACCTTATTGCTGACATTCTTGGCGAACTCGACATCAAGTCGCTTGTCACTGCATCTATGGTCTCCAAGCGTCTCCGTGATGTCGTGTCTGATCCCTCATTTAACCCTTGGCGTCGCCCCATCTTGCGTGTACTACGTTCAGGCAACTATGAAAGCTCTCTCAAGAATTTGAGCGTTCGCTCCACAGTTCCTCGACAGAATTGGATAGAGATATTGTCCCTTGCTTCTCCATCTTTCCTTCTTTATGAAGCTACTTTGCCTAATCTCACGTCCGAAGAATGGGAAGAATGCTTCAAACGGCGTTTTCTTCCCGGATGGCGTAGATGGAAAAAGGATGGAACGTGGAAAAGGGCTTATCTGAAGTTAGTGTTTTATTAGTACATGCTGATCTGTTCTCTTCAACAGCCTCTTTGTCAGGATATTGCATCGTGTTTCACATCGTACAGAAACCTTGTGCACCTCGGACGAAGCATGGACTAAGTTGGTGTCACTTCTTTTATCTGGCAGTTCGATCATCCAATATTCTCAGATACATTGTGATTAATCGCAACGGTTCTGCGAATGAACTCGAAATGTCATCTCGTAGCTTTAACCCTTTCATCATCTTTAATGAGATGAAGTACGTTTAGCAAGTATCCGCTGGGCTTGACCCTCACTCTTTCCTAGGATCCAAAGTAATCTAGCGCATCTTGAGACTCGTATCAGGGTTTGTAAACGAATGAGCCAAAATATGGTCTACTAACACTAGGTAGCTGGTCGTTGAATTCGCGGATGTCCGTATCCTTGCCTTTGGGACCTTAAATCGGCCTCGTAGTACCTTGACACTCAACTCAAATGCTTATTTGTTCTTACATCCTCCAGACACCAGCCACGACGGCTGTTTGGACGAGGTATTAAACAGTTCCTCCGTTTCCAGGATGAGCATGCTAGTTGAAGATCATGGTGTCTACCCGATTCATAATCTGGCAGCGCCCTCGTATAGTGAGCTAGCTATCTCTTTTCTTCGTTCGTCTAAGAAGGACACATAGTTCTTTCAGCATACGCTCCACGTACTGCTCCCGAAACATATGCGCGGTTGTCGCATCCCCTTCCTGCTCTGTCTCATGCCAATTATCCTTATCATACTTCTGGAGGTGGCGACAAAAGGTGGCTAGGGGAACGCGAAATGAAAAAAGAAGGGCTCTGTTGGGTTGGCAGCTTGATGTAAGCCTCCGAATAGAGTTAGCCTTGTTTCTCCTGGACTGGTTTGCGATCAGGATCATAGCACAGCTTGTTGGCCCGCACACCCACGATATGTCCGGAGATCGGCTTCAGCTGCAAGACCTCGATCTCGTCGTCGGTCCCGGACGGAACCAGTACGCGTCTTTTACATGGACAGATCTATGGGCAATTGCGCCCTGGATGGAAGAAAGAATAACGAGAAAGATTCAGGGACCAGGCCTTGGAATATGAGAACAAAAATCAGTAGTTGGACCTCACTTTTCGTGACATCACTACCTTGTAGTGCACTCTCGCACACTTCATCTGTTCTGTTGCGTCATTTTCAAAATCACTTAGTACTAAGTATCTCTACGCAGAGGAACTGTTGCTGCTGCTGATGATGCGCCATCACTCGGATGATATAATTGTTGCGAGCACGTGGAGCGCACAAGATCGGTATGTCCTCCTTTGTCCGAGATCTTTTTATTATGATAGTAATTTAGGTTGTCTTTTTTTTTTGAAATATACTACGCTTTGGGGGTACGAAAGGAACAAACACAAAGACGTGTGTGATCACTGTGTGATCGCTCTTCGATCAATGGTTACGCGCTGTTACGCGGAACGACGAGCTGCCTTTTGGGGAAGCCTTGATGCTTGGCTAAACGCCTTGACAAAATCAGCCAGTCGAAGACAATAAGCGCGCATCCTTTGCCTGCCGGCTTTGTCTGGAATTGCTTTGGGGTGGCTAAGATGGTATGTTTAAAAGGAGCGTTCGGAATTGAGGTTTTCACTTGGTCCGGTTTTCCTCTCTTTTCCTACTGTCTACAGACTTTCGCCTCTTCTACTACATTCTTTCTTACTCCCTAGCGTTGCAGGACAACGCCGAACTAATTTTTTCTCAATCCTCCATTACATTATTTTTTGTGACATGGCTTTGGAAACGGTATGGATATTTTTTGTCTCTGCGTTTTTGATTACTGACGAGCAATTAATTCCCAGCACACATGCACGACCTGCTTCAAGAGCTTCTCCCGGAGCCACATACATGGACTCGCCCGTGTCAAACCCAGGTCTCAGCTACTCCGCCTCTCCTTCCCCGTCACTGCCTCAGCAAAGCCTTTGGCATCCTGACCGAGAAATGCCAGGGTATGCAGTGACTTCTAGAAGTCCCACACCTTCACAACTTCAATCATCTTCTCCTTTGTTCTTCGCCGACCCGACGTCTTATGCTGTGCATACCCTTGGACAGAAATCAACGAACGAGTGGGATTTCGAGGCCTCTATCTTCGCTCCATCTCATGAAGAATTCCAAGGCGTCCGTGTCTGATACACGGATGCCATTTCTGCCCTTCATTTGGCCTTACGCACTCTTCACGACTGCATGGTTACTCTCTACAACTTTCGGACTATTTGAACATTAATGTATTGATAAAGTAGCCACTACGAACCATTTATTCTGTACTCAGCGTAGTTATATACCCAGGAAATTATGAAGCATTTATACCTGTTTCACTATCATACTCTGCCATATAAAAAGGGACTTTGTGCTCCTGTACGAAGCATTTACACCTGTTTCACTGTTATACTCTGCCTTATAAAAGGGACCTTGTATGCTCGTTAAAAAGAGTATTCGTACATATAAAGCTGGCAAGCCGGCCATCAGAAACAAATAGCGAACGTGCCGATAAAATATTTGCACACTGTTCTCTTGTGCACGTCGCCTCCGTCGCTTCCACTGCTCGTCCTCTATCGTCGCTGTTTGGCGCATCGTCTGCGTCTGATCTCTTCCACCGCCGTATCTACGCGCGCACGGCCCAACATGCTCGCATCGCCACTCCTCCCTGCCGCGCCTGTTTTTCCCGCCTCCCACGTATCTGATGATGCTCCCCTTCAATATCGACCCGCACGCGACAAAGAGGCTTTCAATAGCTTGCTTCCACCTCCTGTTGAATTTGTGGAAGGCTCATCTTCTGGCGCGTTCGCTGTACCCCCTGGTAAATACGAACCGATCAACGCATCCCCAAAAGCCTCCAAACTGGACGTACGTTCCCCTTCTTGACCTCAGCATTTCTGACTGATCTGACAATTGAGCACTGTATACAGCGCCCTGAAGCACCTGCACAACCATCCGCGACGCCAACGACCGCTCCGGGCGCTTCTACCAAGGATAAATCTCTGTATAATGGCAGCATTGACGTTTCGTGGCCAGATGGCTTGAATCGTGGTACAGGCCTTTATAATAACGGAAACACCTGTTTCCTGAATAGTGCTTTGCAATGCTTGCTACATACTCCACCTTTGCTGCGAGCGTTAGCTGCTCACAAGGAGGACAGTTGTACGTTGTTCGCTATACTGTCGCCATTTAGTAACACTGACAATATTGTACTCCAGGTAAGGTAGGAGCAAAGGGGTTTTGCATGTCATGTAGCATGAAGGGAGTCATGATTGAGGCTCATAGGGGTAGTAGGGCCTTTGCTCCAACTGCGATCTCTCTCAAGTTGCCGAGTCAGTTTGGTCTTATGTCATGTCAATCCGTGATTGACCAGCTCTTCTATTCAGTCATTGCCAAGCACTTGAAGAGAGGCAGACAGGAGGACTCGCACGAATTCCTTCGGTATGCCATTGACGCGCTGCAGAAGGCATGTTTGGCTGAACAATCACGGTATGTCCGCGGTATTCTTATGTTATATGAATTTTCTCATTCCCCTTGTAGAAAAACAGATCCAAAAGTTGCAGAGACCACATGGGTCCATCAGATTTTCGGAGGTCGCTTGCGCTCTCGCGTGACGTGTCTGAGCTGTGGGTACAACAGTGACACTTTCGACCGAGTTCTAGACATTAGCGTCGACATAAATCACCAGCAAGTCCTGAAGGACGCTCTGAAGAAGTTTGTGGCTATAGATCATCTGAAAGGCGCAGACAAATACAAATGCGAAAAGTACGTGTCAGGATCGTTAAATGTTATGAGATACTTACGAACATGTTTGTAGGTGCAAGAAACACGTTAACGCGGACAAGAGATTCACTATCGACGAAGCGCCGCTTATCCTGACAATACATTTGAAAAGATTCTCTCCGATGGGGAGAAAAATACCCCACCACGTTCAATACGATCAAGACCTTTCATTACAGCCTTATATGAGCGAGAACCGCTTTGGACCGATGTACTCGCTATATGGTGTTATCTGTCACGCCGGCAGTAACCCAAACTCAGGGCACTACTACGCCTTCGTGAAAAGTAAAGACAGCCGTTGGTGGGAGATGAACGACGAGTCTGTCTCTCACGTCGGGTCATCTCCTCACAAGAAAAACGCATATATGCTGTTCTATATTAGGAGGAAAGGACAGGGTTCAGAAGCGGCGGTCAACACAACGCAACAATCGACCCAGTCTCGACATAGTCTCATCGGGAGTATGAAAAAGCGGAAGGAGAGAGATGAGGCGGATGAGGACATAGGCACGAAGGTCTCAGCACCTTTCATTGGTCCGCTCCTTCCCTCTCCAGTGCTGGAAGCCGACGGCTCGGAACCAAAACGGCAGAAGATGAGCCAGGTGGCTATCGTGGTGCACATCTGAACCCTCTTTCTAGTTTGGGTAGACATACTAGCAGGAAACCACGACCCATCTGATATTGTAGACCAACTCTTGTTGCATGTAGTCCTAATTAATTCTTTTAACGTCTAACATAAAGTAATATTAAGCTGCAGGTGACCTGTGCTCTGTCCATACACTCAGCCATCACACAGATGTAGTATATTATTGAGGCTATAATTTGGATTTAATAGTGGTTACTTTAGCGGCGTCCTCCTTTCCATCCTCCCACATCACGACAGTCACTGTGATATCGTCCCTGTACCTCCTGGAATATGGCGCAGGGATGCTCAGTAATTGGCGAAGACGTGTCTTATCGCCGCCGCCGAATGCATTCCTAATCAAATGTGCACTGACATTTTCGTCAGTGAACGCCCACGACCCGGCGGCATCTTCTTTCCTCTTCTTTTTACCGTCGATACCTGCATATCCAATAGAGGTAGGTACAACTGCAGATAGATCAGACTTGGGGACAGTTCCTTTTAAACCAGCAAGGTGTCCTCCGACGAGGCTGACTACGTCTTCCGAGCTAGAGGTAGAACAATGTAGATTTAGTAATGAGAATTGAGGTTATACACACCTGAGTTCATCCCATAGACCATCCGTAGCTAGAACGAGGAACCGGGGAGCACCAGGTGAATAGCTTTCCGGCTTCGAAGGAAAATCAAACTTTCGGTGGGTGACAACAGGTCGCGCGGTAACATAGGGGGGCGTCTTGAACAAAGCGGGTGGCGGGCGTAACGGGCGGCCATTACCAACGAGGAACGCCTGGTTTAGTCTTTGCGAAAGGTTGAGGTGTGCATCAAACAAAGGAGTAGAACGACTTTACGTTTCCTGTACTGCTCGAGGCCATTTGTACCTAGCATCACCGAATGCTCGCGAAGGCTCTAATCCACCTAATATCCGGCCCTCGCGTACGACGTAGTCTGTCTCGTCCTTAGGGTGCTCCGATTGTAGCCTTTTAGATGGATGAGTTTAACTGCGAGAGTTAGATCGACACCTGAAGCAGTACCGTTTAAGTTCATTTGGATTCCTTCCAGTTTGATCCTCAGTGAGGACCTCCACACGCCATTGGCCCTTGCCGTCGGGAGTCTTTTCCCAAACACCAGCAACAGCGCGGCTGTCGCCTGTACAAGCAACGTAAAGGTCTCTGTGAGCTGTGTCAAAAACCGCCATCAAGGCGCAGCTGCCTGTCGCCCGGTGATAAAGATTCCAACTGACTCAAGAATGTGGAAGCATACCTGATATAGCTGGGAGCATGGCGGTCATCGCAAGGGGATGCTGGCTGAGGTCAGGAATAACCTTATTCTTCCGCGCTTCGTCATCGAGGCTGTTTGCAAGGACCTGGATGGGTGCGCTAATGAGCTCTGTATCGAGCTTCGTGAAAGCATTCTCGATGGCGCGCGAAACTCGCAGTGGATTCGCGTCCAGAACAGCCTGAGCCTTCTGTACAGGCGAAGACCCCATGAGTGAATAAACTCTTTGCAGGATGCTTGGGTTAGGCTGGGCGTTTGGATCTGTGACAAGATTTGAAAGTTCCAGAGCAACGGCCTTGATTAGAACACGAGAGAGAAGCTGCGAGGTATCTCTTCCACTGTGCCCATCCATCACGGCAAAAAAGAGGTAGTCTCCGGGAGCAGAAGGATCAGATTCATCTCTCTGGATGACTTGGTGGGCGTTTGCATCCTCTATGGGGTCGTTTGAGGACAAGGCCGCGGTTGCAAATCTCCAGATGGGGCCTGTAAGACAATGATGGGTGTCCTCAGTGGCATGTTCTTTGATACGAGCCTCAAGCTGCTCCATGGGAAGCAGAGGAATCGCACGAGTGGTCATTTCTAGGCGTCCGTCGGCACCTTTGACCTTGACAGGAAGGTTGAAGGTCGGGTATCTATCTGATCTGTATGAGTAGTAGACGTATGCTGGGCCGCCTAGAGCCACAGCAGCTGCGACGGGTTTCCAGGCGTTTCGCAGCATCCACACTCTTGAGGACACTCTGCCTCAGTCGACTCTGCGATTGACTTTTGTGGGGTGCACGTGATCTTGTTTGGGCACAAATGTCCGGACAGTAATAGAAAGAGCTCTTTCAACTTCGATTATCAACGGCAAGCAGAAGCGAGCAAACGCGGACAGTCAGCCCGCATCGTCTCTGTTCGTCGTAAACAGGGTTCCAGTTGTCTCAAATGGTTTCCGACGCCCCCAACCTTCCTCAAAGGCCTGCACAAGTCATAATTGCAGCTCCCCAGCCTCTCGTAAGTCTGCAGCGTGGCGCCCAGCGCCCTCCTCAAGGTTTACCTAATTTAATGTCGCATCTCAAGCCATCAACAAGCCCATCACCATTCTTAGTTCTTCCAAGCGCCGGCCCCTCCAAGCCATCTTCAACTGCTCCTTTTGCCATTGAGCCGCAGTCTAGAAAACATGCTGATGTGTTAGCAGAATTGGGCATTAAAGTCAGAGATTTTGCATACGAAAGCAAGCTACCCCCAGTGCAACCCTATCGTGTCCGCCAAATCCAGCCAGGGCTGCGATCTCTCAAGCGTAACAGAGACGGAGAAGTAGTTGATGTTCTTCAAGACAATATTGAGACAGCCGAGGGCAGTTTATCAAGGAGATCAAAGTTGAAGCGCGAAGGCACAGAAGCCGACATCACTCAACCGCGCCGCCCGCAAAACTTCGGGTATTCTGTTAACATTCGTGACTTTCACACTAAATGTTCTTCATCGTCACAATCCTTATCCCAATTTCAGCCAGAAAAATTTTTGCAGCCATCTCCAGATCCTTACGACGTCACTCCTACAGTGACGCCTAATGGTTCATTGATATGGCCAGACACAGTCACTAGCACCGATATCCCAGCCTTCCAGCTTGACACCGAATCACAAGCTAGCGATCCTGCGCTGTTGACTTTACGCCTGCTGGGTATGTCAAGGCCTGAGTCAGAGCCATCGGACCCAACTGGTACAGGTCTAGTCGGGAAACTGACGCCAATGTCGTCGCTTTCTTCTGTTGGGTCAGATGTTCCTCCTAAGCCCCTTGATCCCAAGACATCAAACGAATTTTCTCGTTCCCCCACCGCCTCTCCAACTCCTAGGGAGCCGGCTACTCCTTCTCCCCCTACTTTACGCTACCGACTGCGCAGGAGGCATATCCCTCTTTCTTCTCAAAGTCCTACAAAGTCACGCTCTTTTGAACCCAAAACAATGTACAAAGAAGCGGCGTATCCCCTGCCTCATAGTGGAGCCTACTCGATGCAGTCTTCGCATTCGAAATCAAAAGCTCCCCTCGGCCGAGTTGCACCCACTCACGGGAGCCCAAGCAATTGCGATGAAACGATGATTGTTCGATGATTTTCTTACTCGCGAGTTTGTGTATTATTGTTGCTTTACTGGGAACCTTGGGTCTGTATAATATATGGTTACATCCTCCCGGCTGTGGATATATCGACACCATCACTGGCATTTCTCATTCTCTGTAGCAGCATCCTTACTTTTTACGATCATTATTCATTTCATCATTCACTACCAGTCACATATTTGGTCTTTCCGACATGCCGTGTATATACCTGTAGTTCAATGTACTAACCTCTTATTGTGACCTTGCTATCATTAACAGCTGGCTGTGTTAGAATTCTTGTGCGATTGCGACCCTGCATTACCTCGGATTCATTACTTTAACTTTTCAGTCCTCCCGATAAGCCGCCGGATCGTCAAGCTTCAAGCTTCAAGCTTCAAGTGCTGCAGGGTTCAGAAGCAGTGATAAAATCGATGATATCACAGTGTGAAAATTTTCTTTGACTATGCTACTTATCAGGAAAGGACCCTGCTCAGTGTTCACAACGGATGTCGTGTGCATATCGAATCCCTTCTCATTCTCATAAGATCAAACGCAATCAGGCACACACTGCCTATCCCTGGCTATCATAATGCGTGATCAAGGAGAAATATCAGAGTAGGAAGTCACAATCTGTCATAATGCGCGCGTCTATCGGTAATCGGAGAAATTGCAAGCCAGTCGGCCGAGATTGTGGAGCACTTATCGTGGAGTCGATCAAGGAGAAGTCGGGGATGCGGTGCGGTCATAGAATGACCAGGAGTGTTCGGCTTATTTAGAATTTGGCGCGACTTTTTTATGTATTTGGAGTCATGAGATCGATCCTGGTACTCTTGGTACAAAGAAGCTGTGCCCTTGGCTGATTGACTGGATGGGTTTAGCCGTTTCTAGCAGTAACCCATAAACAAATACTTACAATGAGTACCTATGATTCAATTATGTGACAGAATCATAGGCTCCGAAGCACAGAACTGGCTGGCCAATTCGTGGGTTATCATGGATGCAGTTTGCAAGAGCGTACAAATCAAGCCCCTGTCTTGTGGCGTAGAGAAGACAACTTGGCCTTGGGCTAGCGATCGATAAAGTATGAACCAGGGCACAACAAACTAGAAGCTGAGCAAGAGAATGGTGCTTTTGTCTCAGAGTATCTTGCGCCAATATGCAAGCACTTAGGAGGCCCAGATGAGATTGGTGACGAGTCGAGGGAGGTCGAGGGCCAACAAAGAAGTGCAGCACGTGACGCGTGATGTCCGGACCGGTTAAGTCGCAGGCGCAAAAGGGGAAAGATAAAGCCGAGAGATCTGGTTTGAAAAGAGATTCTCTAAAATCCCACTCATTGCTCTCAGCAGCCCAGCTGACTGTCCATGCAAGTTACCATCTCCCTCCTCTCCTCCTCCCTCTCCCTCGTCCATATTCCTCGTTCCAGACTTGCCCGTCTCTCACATCCCATCCTCAAACAGGTCCTTCGTCCAGATCCCACCTTCCTCAACATCACTTGCAATGAGTTCGAGCTCAGTCTCTTTGCAGACGAGTCCATTCTCGGAGATTTCGAGCCTATAGCGAGGAAGGACCGCCTCAGGCAACGTACCAGGTCCTCAGGACGCAGTGCACGCAATCGAGGAGTCGAACCCGTTGAGGTCTCCTACGAGAGATGGTGCGTGTTGCAGGTAGATTCACATAATGATCAGATTGGTGCGTTGCGTGTCTTTGTCTTTTCTTTTGTCCCAACCTTCGCTTCAGATACCTCAGGCGCTCGAGTAAACGAGGTCTCGGCTCCTTTAGCAGCTGCAGGAATTTCCATCCTGTACCAATCCTCTTACATGAGCGATTTCATCCTGGTAATACATACCAACCTCCTGTCTATCCCGGACTTTCCTAATCCTCCCGCAGGTCAAAGAATCGCGTCTTCAGGAAACAATGTCTCTGCTAGCAGAAGCTGGCTTTGAGATTTTCTCCGGGTCTGAAAGCGCAAATTCACCTATCATTCCTGCCTGTTCAAACCTGAGTTCTTCTATCCATGACTTTCGGCCGGACTCGATGCTGGGCACTTCCATCACGCGTGCCAGGAGTGGTACGGACCCTACAGGGGCCAAATTTGATTCAAATTCTGTTTGGGACAACCATCAAAAATCCTCTGATGGACCGACGTCACCACCAGAAACCAAATCACCTCGAAAAAATTCCATGTCCCCGAATGCTGGCGATGTCCACTTGCTGCCCTCTGATCTCGCCTGTGTTGGTCTATCTGAGGAACTAGGCGCAGATCACTGGGGCCTCAAAATTGTCAAGCTTGTAGCTTTTCCAGAATTAATTCTCTCTCCTGCACTGCCTCCGTACGTGCCTCAGATCCCCGTCTCGTCTCCTGTCATCAGATCACCTTTTTCCCCTCTTATAAAATCTCCTCCACCCCTCTTCGAATTATCTCCGCCTGTCTTTTCCCGAAAATACAATTCATCTCCCATAGTATCAGACTCAAGTGCTTCATCTAGTGAAGATGACGGTTATTTCTCCCATTCTCCCCAAACAAAATCATCCCTGTCAATCGTCATGACAGCTTCGCGTTCCCAGACAGACCTCAGAGAACTATCACCGAACATTCCTTCCCCCTTTAAGCACCGCTCACGACACCCTTAAAATAGACTCATCCCCGTATCTAACTTCCCTCGCAGACAAATATGGCCTCGTCAATCGCTTCTCGAAAGTGCTCGAACAAAACAAGATTAATCACATGTACAGTTCTACTTTTAAAACAGCCAATCTCCTGGTGCGTTGTTTCCCATTCGTACGAAAAACGCGTATTTATAAACGGCTTAGGTTGACAAAAAGCATGCTCGTCGCGCCCAGGCTCTTCTTTGTAACTGCTAATTGTGGTATGCCGTTCCGATAACCGTCACGATAACGACAGCTTCTTCACCCGGTCTACCTTATCGGTGAATTCACGAACACTCCTGGATCAAGGAAGGACGACAAATTTCAGGTTACCTCTTATCATATGTACATTCATCTACATCACTTACATATAGCTGAGTTGTGTCTGCATTCCCGGCACTTGGCTAAATACAGGATTGCAATAGTTTCTACGACACACGATCTGATAATGATTATCATCTTTTTATTCACTTCTCCCCATCGGTCACCACTTCTAACATTATTATCTCGTTCCCCTTATCTGTACCTGTATCTCACGTCTCTCACGTCTCTCACGTCATTCTCCATGTATCTTTATGGCGTAATTTGGACAATCGCTCCGGAACTGGGAAGTGATGCATGATGACTCGATCTTGACACTCCGCGCACAATTTTTCTTCGATGAGAATGTCAATTTTTCCTCTCAAATGTTTATCACCAAACAATTCATGTATGGAAATCGCTTTTCTTGATGAGTGAAATGACTCGTTTGCCCTCATGACATCGATCAAGCATCCCCCGCGACGTCAAAACATTTCTGACAGACGGAATGCATTCTCATGTCTCTGGTTCAAGGCAAAAGGCAATCAAACTCTAGTTGCGTGACGAGAATGGAAATGTGTATGGTACAAGATGGTCAGGTATAGACATGGCGGTATCATGAAAACTTGGGGCAATGAGAAAATATGTAATAAGTTAGTATCAATGAATCAATGAGATCTACGCGTCACTACCAATCGTCCAACGAAGGAAGTTCATCATCGTCTTCTTCAATGTAAAATATTGACCGCGATGTGGCTTGGAACTTCTGTGCGTACAGATCCACTTGCACCGGGGAATCAACTCGATAGATACTCTGATATTCATGATGAATTGCCAAGCCATTTTCATTGAGCACTCCATCATCGAACTGCGCAAAGTGAAAGTAATGATCGTCGTCGTGATCATCAGGAGTCTCAGGGAGAGGAGACCCGGGCCGAGAGTCGATAGTACTCTCGTCAAGATCCACCAGACTAGAACAGTAGAAAGACTGGTCTTTCCAATTATCGACTATGCTGGTGCTAGAAGCGGGGGAGTAACCAGTCTCATTGATGATACTGGTGTAAGAAGCTTCTACCACCAGTCTATCACCAAATGCGGCGTCCTGGGTGTATGGGGTGGTGTTATTTTCCGTAAGGTGGTAAGGTTGAGGAGGAGGAGAGTTGATGATAATATGAGGCGTGAGGAAAGGACAGATGGAGTCCAGAATTGTCGCTCCGAGCATCCGACGATTTGCGATCAGGAGTGGCTATTAAAGATATGATTTAATAGTTTGCATTGGTATTGGAAAATGCAAAGATACCTCTGCTGGATCTGTCCACGTGAAGCCTGGTTCGACGTCAGAAAGGACGTTTGGTTGGAAATCGTAACGTTTTCGGAGCGCACGTGCAATGTCAGACGCGGAAAAGAACTAAGAAAGATCATCAGGTAAGAGGTTAAACATCGGAAGTCCATCTTACGGTAGCCTTGCATGCCGCTTTTTGGAAATTCATCATCTCATCACTAAGATCGTGCACATGTGGCAGGGTAGAGCTCCATTGAAAGTAGGAAGATTGATTCTCGTTCTGGGAACTTTCATTTGCGGAATGTTCGAATATCGAGGGTCTGAAGACGGGCCTAAGCAAGCCAAATGCGAGAGACGGACTCTGAGTGGTGTTAAATAGTATTGGGTCGGTTTGAGTTTCCGACAGGGGATGAGGTTCAATGACGAGCATTCGACCGTTAGAGTAGTCTAAAGGGGGCACACAGAGATAAAATGGCCACTGTGGGTCAACACTATTTTGCCACGGGATAGATTCATCTTCCCATGTTTCTTCAGCTGGAGTTATAACGATATGGGGGGCGATGTGGGGGCACATGGAGTCGAGGACCAAGTTGAG